>PVJH01002483.1:38680-167630 GCA_004026705.1 Nesogale talazaci | reverse complement strand
CGAAGGTGGCTAGATATAATCTTATTACAGAGAGCATTGAACTGCATGTTTGCAATGTCCTTTTGACAATGAATGCCACACTATTTTTTCCTGATTGTGTTATTCCCAGTATAGTAAATCATATGATTTTGTGATTCAAAATGACCAATACCAGTCCATTGAAGCTCAATAATGCTTAGAGTAGTAATCTTTATGTGTTTCATTTAATTTTTGACTATTTCCAATTTCCTAGGTTCATGCTTCACACGTTCTGAGTACTGTGATCATTAGCAGATTTTTACAATAGTTTCTCCTTACCTTGAGCTATGGCCTCTCAGCCAATGAAGATCCTAAAGCCTCCACACTCAAAAACTTTACGCGACTCACATCACCTTGGTTGACTTCAGTGGGATAAATTAGCTTCCTCAGTTACATTTCAGTTGCCCTCTGACCTGAGGAGCTCATGCTCGACATTATAGCCAACAGTATTCTTCCTTTCATTAGGCCTCTCACAATGTTTTGAAGCTGTGCACGAGGTTTTCAGTGACTTCCTCCTCTGAAGTGGGGAGCCAAATCCTTCTCCATTGTCTGTTTTTAGTGGGGAATCTCTGTTGTTCATTCTGGTGACCCTGCTAGCATTTGAAATACCAGTGACATAACTTCCAGAATCCCAACAACAGATAAACCATTATATAATGACAACCTGACAGAGAAGTGGTGGAGCTAGAGTCTGAGAATGACTTATATACAGAAATACTGGGAACTAGTAGATAATTAAAAAAAAAACCATACACAGCGATCACAGTAATGGATGTATGGCCATCCTCTCCCAGGAGGACGGACAGCAGAAAAGTGGGTGAAGGGAGAAACAGTGGTTGGTGTGGTTTTTTTTTTTCCTAAAAAAAAAGAATCATTTATAAATTAAGAAGGAGACTTGGGGGAGGGAGTTAAAAAATGAGCTGATACCAAGGGCTCAAGTAGAAAGAAAATGTTTTGAAAAAGATGAGACAACATATGTACAGATGTGTTTGACACAATGGATATACGTATGGATTTCATATAAAAGAAAAAGAATACAAAAAATGCAGTGACAACAAAATGAAACAGATAAATCTCAATGACAGAGAAAGCAAAAGAATAAAAATGAGCACAAATTGAAGATGGGTCAAAAGGGAAGATAAATGGTAATATTTTACATTTTGACTTAACTATATCTGTGGTTGCAGTAGATATTAGTGCAAATCCATTTTCCAATACATTTTGTCTGAGGCCTAGAAAATTTACATCACTGGCCAGTGGTCCAAGGAAATTCATTGTAGGTTTAACCTGCGTGGCAACTCTACAAATGGAGGATAGGTTTTCACAGTATCCAAGTTATCTGCAAACTTGGACCACAGAATTTAAGCTTTAGCACAATTTCCTCCTCTGATTTTTGTTTTTATTATTTAAAATCTTTGGATCACTCAGGCTGATATGCTCCTTTTGTGTGAGATTAACTGATACTTCCCTTAGATGGCTACTTGTTTTCAGATCCTAGACACTGTCGGTATCTTTTTGATAACTGGATACCATCTGATTTCTTCATTACTCTTTGAACTCAGACCTTTAGTATGTACTTCTTGGGACAAGTATATTAAGTGAATATTTATTTTGGGGGGCGTGTTCAGACAAATTATCTTCCTAACTCTTCATCTCTTAATCTGTGTTCCCAAATTGAGTACAGTATTTTTCGGACCATAAGACGCACCTGACCATAGGATGCATCCAGTTTGAAAGCCGGAAATAAGAAAAAATACCCTGAACCAAACAGCTCCAGTGCTCTAAAATATTTATTAAAAGAAAACAGAATACAGTAGTACTTTTCTAGTTTTCTGGAAACCCTAAGAGCTCATCATCAGTATTATCAGAATGTATGAAGTTCTGTTGCTCGCAATCATTTATTTAATTCATATTCTGATGGCATTTTTTGTGCAATTCTAGTTTTGGTGCTCATAGCAAGGCCGCTTCTCATTAATCTGTAGCACAAAGATGGTGAGCTAGTAAAATTCTTAATGCTTTTTTCTACAGTCAAACTTTTGGTTTCATACGTGATCATTTTTTGTAGAAACTGAGAAACCCATATTCTGGTTATGAATGATCCATTCTTTCATATTGCCATTTTTCAGTGTGCCCACAAAAAGAGTGCTTAATTTTATCACATTTTTGCAGCTGATCCTCCTGTTTTCTCCACTCCTTTATCATTTTTTTCAATTGGAGATGGTCCAAAATATTTCTTCACTGCTCTGTTTCCATGTTCTTTTGCATATTTTACTACCTCTAGTTTAAACAAAATTTTATATGCTAATCATTTCATCTTTGACATTTTGTACCGATGGAGAAGTGATGCTTTTCTGAGGAAAATCAAGTAGTGAAAGAACTGTCAGTTGTTATCAGAGACATATTACCACATACTGTGCATCAGTCTTGTTATTTATGGTAACTCAGACCACTTGGTTTTACAATTAAAGGGTATCAACCAACCTGACAGGCAGGGCTTTGCATGGCAGAAGAGATTATACGTCTCTCTCTTGCCATGATGGTCTCTCTGCCTGCCTGTGTCACATAGTCCCAACCAGGATGTACCATTCCTAGCTACCTCTTAACGTTCCCATCCTGTCTGTCCGTCACTGTCCTACACACTCAGGTGTAAATCCAAAGATTTTATTATATTTAAATTTATGTACATTTGTGCATGCCTGTATTTTGACCTCTTTCAATGTCCATTTGTCTCCTAGTTCTTTCCTCTATTTCCTTTTTATATATGTATATTTTTTAATCTACATATGGTAGATTAAAGTGCTAGATGCACTTCCACTCAGTTGATGTCTACTGTTTCTAAATAGTCACGCAGTGTCTGGCTTTCCTTTGAAATGTCCTCATTTACTTTCCGTCTCCTGAAGTTCTTCTACACCATTTCAGACTTTCACAGTGCTGATTTCCTTTTTATGGTGGAAAATAACTAGGGAGTTTGCCAGGATGGCAATCCATTGTTGTTATTAGTGATGATTTTATGGCTCATTAGTAGCAGTTAATAATGATAAAATAGGTTTATTTCATATAGTTTTAGGGATCATTTAAGAGATAAAATTATATTCCCTGTGTTTATTAGAGTCATGCATATTTATTATGAAAGCATTAGGCTGTTACAGAAGTAAAAACTTAAAAAGTGAAAGATGTGTTTGCTAAGTAGGTATTGAGTGCCTACTATGTGCTAAAACTGTTAGGGACCCGAGCATAATTTCAATGAATTATTTGAATATATTCCTAAAGCTCTTTAAAAGATCTGTAATAACATAGGTAATACTGCTTACTGTAAGTCTCTGGATTACAAACATTACACTTATTAAAAACCTCACTATCATGGCGTCAAGGCTGACTCGAGGGACCTCTCCTGGGATTTGCGACTGTTACTGTTCAAAGGAGCAGAAAGCCCAGTCCTGCTAATCTGCGAGCCGTGCAGATCGCAGCCCACGTCATCAACACTGCACCTCCAGGGCTGCAACACTACTTAGAATAATCTACAGCCACTGTGCAATGCCAATTCAGCTCCCAAATAGAGTCTTTAAAGAAATGAAAAAACGAATTGCCCATTTCGTATGGGCTGACCAAAGACCCAGGGTACACAAAGAACTTTTTAAAATAAAGAAAGGAGGCCAACTACTTAAATACCTAAAAACTTACTTCATAGCCCCAATAGTCAAAGCAGCCTGGGACACAAGAGATACATAGGCCAATGCATCAGAACAGAATCTGAGATGTAAATGCAGCAGCCATCTAATCTTTGACAAAGGACCTTGACAGATCCAATGGGAGAAAGACAGCCTCTTCAACAAATACTGTTGGGCAAACTGGATTTCCATCTGCAGAAGAATGAAACAAGATCCATTCTTTTTCCCATGCACAAAACCAAAAATTGATTAAAGATCTAAATATAAAATCCACAGTTCTCAGGATCATCAATGAGAAGGCTGAAACAAACTTAAGGATTCTATTGTAGGGCCCATGTACTACCACTGTGTATAATGGAAGAGTCACACAGAACCAAAGAGAACATAGATGACTGAGACATCCAGAAACTATATCACTTATGCACATTGAAGGACTTCATCAGGAGAATGAAATGAGAGCCCACAAATGGGGAAAAATATTTGGGGGGCATCACTGCCCTCTGGTGGCTGTGGGAAGCCCAGCCTTGCTCCTGGGGAGCTGCTGCTGGATTTGAACCGCCAACCCTGTGGGCTGCAGTCCCGCACTCAACCAATGACACATATTATGCGTGGCATAACCCAGGGACTACAAAAGAAGGACTTAACATAGAGGCCTGAACGAATGAACTGACCCCTGCCCAAAGGTGCGTGCACTCTTGGACTGAGGACTGGGGTACTCAGATGGGATAGAGTAGCACAGAGTGGCTGCCCTGGACCTATGGAAGTGGTGGTCATTTGCCCCTGCAGGGAATCCCCAGTTTCATGGGAATCCACTCGAAAGGGACACCAAAAATTACTTAGTACCTAGGTGTCCCCCTCACAGCAACATGACAGATTTTGATCTGTCAGGCAGGGATTTGAACTTGGAATAATAGATCCAGGAAGTTCCCTCAGGCACCAATCCCCATGCTTAGGGTAAACATTGCTCAAATGAATGGGAGACCAAACTATGTGGAGCAATAACTCCTCGGTTACAGCTCACAGACTGTACTGGCATAGACTCCTCAATACTACATGGTCCAGAATGACGTGTCATTGGAAAAATTGCTGATGTTACAAGTGCAACCACCTTATATCCCAGGGGAATGATTGACAGTGTTATACTTTTCTGTATATATGGGTTTTTGTTTTCCTGCCTCTAGGTTGCTTGTTATTTATGTGTTTGTCTTATATTATCTGCCAGTTGGTTTGTTGCTGTTGGTGGGATAGTGGGATTTTGAATTTATCATAATATGACCACCAAAGTAAACCTGAGTCATGCATATCCCAGGTTCAAACAGATGGATTCTGGGCCCCACTGAACTCTGGTCCCATTCCAAAAACAGTTCGTTCTGAAAACATGGCCCTGCTTGATACTCACTTTCACGAAATGGTCACTGCTACAGCAAAGTGTGATGAAAAAAGTAAATGGTGCCTAGCTACCAATGGGAATAGTGCCTGTGGTCTTAATGGCTTAGAGTAAAACAAGCAGCCATCTAAGCAAGCACTCAACTAAGTCCACACTGAAGAAACATACCAATTTTTCAATCCCAAAACAAAAATAACAAAATTCAAATGTGACAAAAGCAAAGTGTCAGAGCCCAAATTGCAAACACTCAATTTGTAGAAGGCTCTGAGGACAGTGGGAGCTCAAAACCATCTGCAGAGTATCTAGTCAGATGAAGCCTCTGGCACGTCCCCTCCAGCCACAAGCAAGGGTCTCTGAACAGCTTTTTCCCCACCAGATAGAGATCATTGTAGTCAGGCTTGTACTAGATTGAACTGGATATTTGATCAGTTGACCTCCCACTGAATTTAACCTGAAATTGTTCTAGGTACATAGATTTCTTGCTTGCTTTATGACAAAAATTTCCTCCCTGGCCTTTTAAATATTCATGGTGGTCTTTTCTTTCTTACTCAATATCTGTATTTTTAATCTCTGTATTATTATGATTTTATCCTTACCACTTTGTTTTTTGTTTTTTATTATTTCTGATGGGTTTTCCAATTTGTGAAGCACAGAAGGAGTAGATGCATAGAGATAATAACTGTTGCAAGGGTTTATAGGGGAGGTAGTGTGGCGTGTGATGGGGTTGGAACAGCAAACAATGTACGGGAGGATGGGGAGGGACACTAGAACTGATGGTGATTACACAACTCACTTGAAAAGCAATTTAACCTTGGGGAAGGAGGAGAAAAAATTCTAAAATTGATTGTGGTGATGATTGTACAATTCTTAATATGATCTAAATATTAAATTATGTGATATGTGGATTCATTGCCAATAAAACTGGATAGGTAGGAAAGATAGGTAGGAAGATAAAAAAATAAATAACTTGTCATATGTTGGTAAAACAAGTTTCCCTCCTAGTGTGTGTTTTGTATGCTATACACTTTATAGAAGTCTTTTTGGTAGCCAGGTTTCTTTTTTAAAAAAAAAATTTTATTGGGGACTCTTACAGCTATTATAACATTCGATACATCATCTGTATCAAGCACATTTGGATGCATGTTGCCACATTCATTTCCAAACATTTTCCACTTGAGCCCTTGGTATAAGCTCCTCCTTACCCTTTTTTTTAATGAATCATTTTATTGGATACTCATACACCTCCCCTCATGATCCATACATATGTCAATTGTATGCAGTTCTCATTTGCACACTTGTTACCATCATCACTCTCAAAACTTCGTCCCTTCACCTAGGCCCCCAGTTCCAGCTCCCCATATTTCCTTCTCCCCTCCCCCCCATGAATCTTTAATGATTCACAAATTGCTATTGCTTTTTCATATCATACTCTGCCCAACATGTCCTTTCACTCTGTTGGCCTTGCCCCAGAGAGGAGGTTACTCTTTATTATGGCATCTTGGTTTTGTTTGATGCTATGTGTTGTTGTTGTTGTTGTTGTTGTTGTTGTTGTTGTTAGGCACCGTAGGGTTGGTTCTGGCCCACAATGACCCTGTGCACTGCAGAACAAAATCCTGCCTGGTCTTGCACCCTTCTCCCTTTGTTCTATGCTCGAGCCTTTGTTGCAGTCATTGTGTCAGTCCATCTTGTTGAGGGCCTTTCGCTTTCTCACTGTCCCTCTAATTAAAAAAGAGTATCTTACTGGAATATATGTCACACATCAATTCAATCATTCAATTATAGTAAGAAAATTTGTGCAATCATAAACAGCCAATTCGAGAACATTTTCATTTCATACTCATCTTCCTTTAAATGCCCCTATCCAGTTACTGTCTCTGTAGGTCTACAGACTCTGGATTTCATATACAGAAAATCATACAAAACAAAAGAAAATCTTCCAAAATCAGACAAGGCAAGCAAACAAACTACAACAGCAAAAAATGGCTAGACAAAACATAGAAAAACTATCATCGAAGAAAAAGCATAAAACATTAAAAACAGCAACAACTTTAAAATGGTTCAAAAGATACCAAATGGAGATAAAATGGTAGCATATTACATTTAAACTTAACTGCATCTGCTATAATTGACTTTCCAATGCTTTCTGTCGGATAGCAAGGCCCTTCACATCCCTGAACTATGGTCAGAGGGGATTCCCTGGCGCCTTAGTTTATGTGGGGACTCGAGCTACCTTTATCATCTAGTCTTGTGCAGAATGGGTGTTCACAATTTCAGTTCTGGGTTTTGGGTTTTATTACTTAGAATCCTTAGATTACCCGGGCTGGTATGCTTCTTCCACGTGGATTTAGGTGATGCTTCACTTATTTGACTGCTTGTGTGAAAGCACACTTTTAAGATCCCAGGTGCTATGTATCCCTTCTACGTTACCAAGCATGTTGCCTTTTTCCAAGGACTGGTCTCTCCTGATGACAAGTCCAGAGTACATGAGATCAAGTCTCATCACCTTTACCTCCAAGGAAAATTCTGGCTGTACAGAATCTATTTGTTCTTTAGTAGTCCATGGTACTTTGCATATTCTTTGCCAGCACCATAATTCAAATGCGTTGATTGTTCTTCGGTCTTCCTTATTCAGTGTTCAACTTTCACAGGTTTTTGAGATGATTGAATATACCACAGCTTGATCAGGTGTTTTTGCTTAGTCCTCAATGTAACACCCCTGCTTTTCAGCACTGTGTGCAGCAGATTTACTCGATGAAATTTGTCTTTGGATTTCTTGACTGATTCTCTCATGAGTTTGGGTTATGGATCCAAGCAAGACGAAATCCAGATATCCTGTAATTCCACAGTGCAGTCACATCAAGCAGTATTGTAAAATTGCTTCCACAATCAGATTTAAAACATTCTTTTCCTTTTTGAACTACTTGACCTCAGCTCCCTTTTCTAGCCGCCTTCCTCCTTGGCCCTTACTGTACCTCCCCAAACTGTGACTCTACTTGCTGTCCTTTTAGGTTCATCGATCCTGGGTTTGACGGAAACTGAAAAATATATAACAAAAATTCAAGTGGTCACCCCCAGTGACAAAACATATCTGAGATAAGCCTCAATATGAATAAAAACAGCAATAAACAAAAAATACCGAAAGTGTTGAAAACCAGATCAGGTGCATCTGAGGGAATCAATTGATAAGGCTTAAACCATTTAAGTCAGCTTTTATCATTCCCCGCCCCTCTCCCTACCATTTAAGTCAGCTTTTATCATTCCCCGCCCCTCTCCCTGGCATCACTGCCCTCTGGTGGTTGTGGAAAGCTTTTATCATTTTTATCTTTTATAGTCACCTCTCCAGTACAGTCTGTTTGGTAGCCAGGTTCTTCCCATTCCTCTATTATGGATAGAGAGGGAAATTACCAAAGGCTTATTTCCTGTGTAGATCTCACAAATATACCTTTGGCTCTCAATGCCATCCGTAACCTTATGCAAACCAGATTCTCACATTTTAGGCTCTAATATTATTCCCCCCTTCAGATTTGGATTATGTGATTTGCAATCCTTTGATCAGTGATGTTGGTGTGCTTCTTCCATGTAGTCACCGTTGGCATCTCATTTAGATGGCTACTTTTTTTGGAAGCAAGTTTTAAGACCCAAGACACAATCTAATTTTTTTCACCACACTTTGCTCTAGCGTTCTTATCTTCTATATTCCCATCCTGAGGGTGAGTATTGAGCAGGGTCAAGTGGTAATAAGTAATTGTTCTTAAATTGGATCTAGGATTGAATATGACCTGAAAACCCATTCCTGTATCTAGTTTTCCATCCTCCTCCCTTAGGTTTTCTTTAGGGAACTCCATGTTAATTTTAGATTAGAGGGTCCCATCATTTATCTCCCTGTCAGGGAAAATTTACAATAAAATTGACGGAGAATGTCAGGTCACAGATTGTTTATCACAATAATATATATCTGAATACAGTATATATTGATGTTACCCATTGGTCCAGTTGTGAGGACTTTGGTCTTCTTTACCTTGAGTTGTAAAACTCATCAAAGGGTGCAATCCTTGATCTTTATCAGCAAGCGCTTCAAGTCCTTCTTGCTTTCATTAAGGGAGGCTGTCATCCGCACACATCAGGTTGTTAATAAGCCTTCCTCCAATCCTAATGCTACACTTTCCTGGACAACCACCCAGTTTCTCTGATTATTTGCCTCACATACAGATTGAATAAATATGGTGAGAGGATACAACCCTGTCACAAACCTCGCTTTTCCTGAGTTAAAACCATGCAGAATTTCCTTCTTGTCCCCACAACTTTCTCTTCATCTACGTACAAATTCTGCATGAGCACAATGAAGTGTTCTAGAATTTTAATTTTTCTGAAGGCTTTACATAGTTTGTGAAACCCACACAGTCATGTGGACACACGTAATCAAATGCCTTGGCATAGTCAATAAAAACAAGTCTACCCCTTTCTTGTGTTCTCTGCTTTTAGTGAACATTCATCTGAAATCAGCAAAGATATCTCTTGTTTCCCATCCCTTTCTGAATCCAGCCTGAATTCCAGAAGCTCCATGTTAATGCATTTCCACAACTGTTGGATAATTTTTAGAAAAATTTTGCTTCCATGTGATATCAATGATAATGCTTTCTAATGTGAGCATTCTCATAAGAAGTTGTTTCCTGATTAAGGATTCCTAATTTAGTAGGAACCATTAAAAAAGTTTCTGGATCTTTAGATATTTCTGATTTTTATTATAACCAAGGTTATAACATTCATAAATGTTCACCCGCTTTTCTCTTTCCCTGCTCTTGTGCTTCTAAATTTGACTTCAGTTTAGTACATACAATTTTATTAAATATTTTGGAATGTTATCATATTATTACTTACTGTGAAGTATAATTGAGTATAAGATGAGTCTTGTTAAACTCTGGTTAAGCAAGTACTCATTTATATTAGAAGTAACTGGATTACAACAATTGATAACAAATTATAAGTAAGGTCACTCTGAATCCTTTTGTCACTGCCATAGTCCCAGCTTTGTGTGTTACCTCAGTGTAATTTTTAATACAATTCCCTTTAATACTCAAAAGTATAACCGTCTATACAAAAATGGAAAGGTTTATAGGAGAGATTTGGTTGTATGGGATAATTCTTTAGAATAGTCCAATAATGTAATGTCCATGTTTTTAATTTATAAAATAATTTATAAAATAAAAGTAATATGTCACATGCTTTAACTTTAAAAAACTCTTCATTTAATACTTCCATGATGAACTTTGTGGCAAACTTCTTAGAGATGTGTGTGTGAGGTATTTTCGGAGCTGCGATGCTAGTGTCCACCCTCTTTTGGTCTTAATTTCTAGAATTATGTGAGTTTTGTATAAAAGTTTCCTTACAAAGTATATTTATTTAACATTGTCTTAAAGTATTGAATTATGTGTGTGTGCAGGTTTAGTTTATATTTTAGTCTGTGATCAAATTTTCTAGTGAACCTAACCAAAATTTTAATTTGATGATGTTTTCTGCTGATGTATTTCCAGCTAGGAATGAATTTAGACTTTTATTATAGAATTTTGCAGAATAATAACACAGATCCCTGTGGGATCTATTTAATACTAATCCCTATTGACAGTAACAGCATTGATGAAACCTTTGTATTTATGATCTTTCAGACAGATTTTTATCTATCTTATCATTCAGACAATTTTTCAGTCTTTTTCTATCATAGTATCTTAGAATACAGATAAATTGTGTAAATTATATGTCCTTTCTTTGCAAAACATACTGCCACTTATAGAGGCTTAAGAAGAATCCCACCTAAAACCATGTCTCCATCGCCACAGAGTGATTCTGATGCAGAGTGATGTAGGACAGAGTACAGTTAGCCTGTCAGTTTGCCGGTGCTGGTTGTAAGCGACCGCAGTGTCTTTCTCCAGTAGAGAATCTGGTGGGTTAGTCACTAACCTCTTTTGCTCAGCAGTTAAGCACTTTATTGCTCCACTTGGACTTGCTTAAAAAGGTATTTTAGAGTTTAAAATGACCCATTTCAAGTTTGATTGTAAATCGTTGTTTTCTTTATAACTAAAATTGTCACTTATATTTTTGTATGTTTCATAAAGCTACTTAAAAGGCCAAGCAATTTCATCTTTCCTTTAGTCAAAAACATTTTATGTTTTAAATATATCTTTAAAAACTCTAAAATAAATTTATTATTTATGTGTGCATGTATATCAGATAGAAGAAGAGACTTCAACATGTTTATTGGAAAATTCTATTATTTTTAAATTTCATGTTTATTCAAACTTTTTGAACTCTCCTTGACCCCTAGTATGTATGAGTGTGTATGTGCATGCGTGCGTGTGTTTGTGTGTCTCTAGTTATCTGGAAAAATAGCACTAAAAGATGATGGAAGTTTTTGAAACTCCCTAGTGTTTATATGTTTATGTATGTTGGTTAAAACATTTTTAGAATTTTTTTGCTTTGCTAATAGGGTGTTGCTATTTGAGAATAATAATATAAGTAGAGCATCATATATGGATTTTTCATTGTGCTACCATTAGCTTCTCAATTGTACTTTCTCTGGATAATACTAATTATTTCTAAGGAGCTGGCAGTGCAATGGTTATTCACTTTGCTGCTAACTGAAAGGTCAATGGTTCAAATTCACCAAAGACAAGATTTGGTGATCTGCTCCTATAAAGAAGTGAAACCGTGGGACTATGGCCCACTGGTTTGGTGGTTGAAATCCAGCAGCAGCTCTCCAGGAGCAAGGCTGGGCCTCCCACTCCCACCAGAGGGCAGTAATTGCCCCCCCACCAAAAAAAAGTGAAACCAAACCATACAATCATTGCTGTTGTGTGAACTCAGTGTTTCTGTAGAACAGCCCACATGGGGTTTGCAGGGCTGTAAACCCCAAGAAAAATGGACTGCCTCTTCTTCTCAAGGAGTAGTATAGGAGTTTGCTCAGTAGCCTAGTGTTTTACCCACTGTGTCTCCATGGAGTGAACTTTCAGTGAAGATTAAAGTCTAAGAAACCTCATGGGACTTCTCGGCCCTGTAGGGTTGCTATGTTTGGAATTGGCTTGATAACATGCAATATGTATTTCCAAATATTTTCAGTTTCATACTTTGAAAACTGTGGTATGTTTTGCGAATAGTTGCATAGGCACTAAAGATAAATTGCACTAATAAGATATGTATTGCTATTTTTGCTATGAATGTAACATAAGCAGTAGGATTGCTTGATTGTTGTGTCATCATTGTAGTCATATTTCTTGCTTTATAAAACTTTATATTTTAATTTTTTGGTGTATCTTCTACAGAGAGTGACAATGAACTCTCAAGTGGAACAGGAGATGTGTCAAAAGATTGTCCTGAGAAGATCCTATATTCTTGGGGAGAATTACTAGGAAGATGGTAAATATTTACTTTTCCTATTGAAAATTTTGTATTTACATTGTTGATTGATACTGATTTCTTATATTAGTTAAAACCTATGAATGTGTTGGAAAAAGAGGATTGTTTGAGTTAGAAACCAGGCTGGAAAACAAAACCATGTAAGGTCTTTTGATGAAAAGGATTTAATGCAGATAATTGATTTACATGTATCATTAGAATACTGAAAGAGCAAAAGGACAGTCTGAAGTACCCCAGGTAATAGAAAACAGCTATTAGCTGTATGGATGGAAAATATAATGGAGAAGTATTGATAACAGAATCTAAGTCCAAAGAGTTCTATTAAGTATTGATACAGGATCTTTTGAGGAGACTTCTTAACTGGTGGCTTGAACTTCTGAGAAAGGTTCAGAACAGTTAGTAATTAGAAGAATTATCAGAGAAGAAAACATTAGCATGGTTTCTGAAGAAAACTTCTGAGGTAGTAAGGAATATCATAGGATGGGTACTGATATTAGTATTTTCGGGGGGTTACAGTATTTTCAGTTCTGGTAAAACAGTTTGTGAATTCTTTCTGCTACCTTCTATTCTCATGCCAAAATTGAGACCAGGAAAGCAGTTAAATTAAAGATAATATTTCCAAAGATCAGTTAAATTAATACATTTTTAAACTAGACTGATCAAAAATTAGGGAGTGAAAGAAGAGAAATATTATAGGAATCAAAGAGGGTAAATAATTCAGGTATATGTAGGCATGAATGTTACAAATGATTTGCTACTTCTAACTTCAGCAACTTAGGTGAATTGGACAGATTTCTTAAACCAGCTGTTAAATCTCATTAAGAGAATATAATAACCTCAATTATCTTATATCTACTAACGAAATTGAAACCATAACTAAGCTTTTCAACAAGAAAAACCTTGTGTCTGATATTGTTTTATTGACAAATACTACCACATTTAAATAACAAATAATATAAACTGTAAACAAATTATTCCAGAATATAGGAAGGGAGAATCTCAATTTGTTTTATGATTCCATTATACTAGTACTGATCAAATCAAATAAAAATGTTATAAGAAAAGCAATACAAATCTATACACCACATAAATATAAGTTTAAACACTCAATAAAAGACTAACAAATCAAATTAAGAAAATTTAAAAAAAGATAACAAAGCATGAGTATTTGGGATCTATTCTGGGAGTATAAGACTGTTTTATTCTTGAAAAGCCGTCAATGTAGTTTATCATATAAACCGATCAAGGGAAAAAGTATACTCAAAATAAGCAGAAAAACCATTTGATAAAATTTAGCACATATTTATGTTGAAAACTTTGAGCAAATAAGGACTACCTTATATGAGGGAATCATTGAAAAGTGTCTATCTACCCAGAGGAAGTACCCTGCTACAGATGGGACCTGGAAACAGAGAATCCAGGACAGGTGATTCCTTCAGGACCAGTGGGGAGAGTGGCAATACCAGGAGGAGAAGAATGGAGGGAAAGTGGGGTAGAAAGGATGAACTGTTTTTAAGGATCTACATATAACCTCTTCCCTGGAGTATGAAAAATGGGGAAGTGGGTGAAGGGAGACATCAGACAGTGTAGATGTGACAAAGTAAAAATAATTTATAGATTGACAAGGGTTTATGAGGGAGGGTAAAAAATGAGGAACCGATGCCAAGGGCTTAAATAGAAAGCAAGTGTTATGAGAATGATGAGGGCAATGAGTATACAAATGTGCTTGACACACAATGGACTTATGTATGGTTGTGATAAGAGTTGTATGAGCCCCCAATAAAAGGATTAAAAAGCATCGAGCTTCATCTAGCTTAATAGCACAAGGCTGAATTAATACTTTTTACTTAAGACTGAGAACAAGGTAGGAATGTTCATCCTTACCATTCTTAATCCATGTAGGACTGGAGGTCCTAGCCAGCGAAATAAAGAAGAGAAGAAAATAAAAGCATATAAAACTTTAAGTGAAAATATGAAAAGTCTCTACTTGCAGATAACATTTTTGTCTGTTTAGAAATTGCTTAGATATATCAAAACAACAAATGCCACCCCAGCCCCAAACAAACAAAAACACTCAGACCACAATGACAATAAACCAAAGAAATGAAAAACATCCTAGAACAAATAAGTTCTACAAGATTATAATGTTACAATGCAAAAATAATCTTATTTCGATGTATCAACAATGGAAAATTTGATATAGAAAAATTAAAAATCTAAAAGCATAAAAAAATGCTCAGTAGATGATTTAGTCCGGGTAAACTAGAGGAACAAATTTCAGAGACACACATATAGATATAAGGAAAAGGTTTATATACAAAAGAAATGTGGCCCTAAGAAGGCATCCCAATCCAGTCCAGTGCAAAGCCATAAGTCCAATAATAACCTATATGCCCGAAATCAGTCTATAAAGTCTGCTTCCGACTCAGGAAGTCACAGGTCAGTGGGTGCAGAATTCTGGCGCTGGCAGGGGTCTCCCCATGGCTCCTCGCTTCCAGGGCTCAGGTCCATCAACAGCATGCTACTCCAGCTTCAGAGTCTGTCTTCATCAGGGCTAAGCCGTGTGGTCTCTCCACCGGCTACTCCAGCCTCCCAGCCACCGCCATTCTGTGTTGCCTGTGGTTAATCATCTCTCAAACTAACTCCCAACAACTGGGGAAGATAGCTTCTCATCTTCATGAGGGAAATATCAGGAGATTTCCCTGGAGTCTCAGATGAAAGCCATGCCCACACAGAGGCCTCATCGGCTACTCAATGGCTTTCTCCTGATTAACAGGCCAGACTCCACCCCTACATTTCAATTATAAAATTAACATAAGCACATGACTGCCACAGTAGACTAATGGACATCCCCTTCACAAGGAGTACAAAGAAGGGATGAATCAACCTGGGTGCAGTATAGCACCGATGAAAAACACATCATTCCTCTAGTTCTTGAATGCTTCTTCCTCCCTGCTGCTATGACCCAGTTCTACCTTACAAATCTAGTTATACCAAAGTACACACATTGGTACAGATAAGAGCTCTCAATCAAGGAATTCAGGAGCAATAATACCCTCCAGAGCAGTAGTGGGAGTAGCGATATCAAGATAGTAGGAGGATGATGAAGGTAGAAAGGAGGAACCCATCACAAGGTTGAATATATAACCCCCCCACACCCAGGTAGACTAATAACAGAAAGGTAGTTAAAGCAAGACAACAGATAATGTGAAACATAAGAGTGCTTAAAACTATTGAATGATAGATTTTTATAAGATGTGTAAGAGCCCACCATTAAAATGATTAATTTTTTAAAAGCTCAGGCTTAAATATAATAGAGTGTATACCGCATGTATGTTGGAAACTAGAAAGGAGTGAAATAAAACCAGAAATGACCTAATAAAGCACAGTTATACTAGGTTTATTTAGTGAAAGACTATATATTGCAAAAATGTTAATTTTCTGCAAAGTAACTTCTAGTGTTAATGCAATTGCCATCAAAATTGCAGAAGAATTGCTTTTATAGTCACTGACAAGTTTATTATATAATTTAAAGAGAAAAGCATTTAAAAAAACCCTCAAAACCTAGAGTAGCCAAAAGAAGTCACACACACCAAAAGAATAAAGTTAGTGGCTCACATTAGTGTTTCTCCAAGCTTGCTTATAAAGCAATAAAAATTAGGACAGTATTAGTTAAAAGATCGGCAGAGAATTAAATGGCATGGAATAGAGAATTTAGAAATAGAGTAGCAAATGAAATACTAGTCACACCTATTGGATGGGAGAAAAATAGAGCACAAAATTCACATTACTAAATTAGTGCATACCTATTGGGTCAATACAGACTAGAGAAGCCCCCAGGACTGTCATGATAATAGATCCTTTGAACTTGGAGAGGTTTCTGTATGTCATTTTTCATCCAAATAATGGACAAGTTTATACAGTTAGCAAGGTCATTGGCTTATTGTGATATGTGTCTCTAAGAATTAATTATAAGAAACTAATGGTTGACATTTACTCAAAAGCAAAGTTGAGAAAGCAAGGAAGGGCAGGGAAGCTAGATCAAAGAAAACAGAACAAACAGAATGAAAATGAGAATGCTGAATTGTAGTTAATTAATATGGACCTTTCAACCATAATCCCTATGTGATATATAGTATTTCTGTATTTCATACACTCTCTGGCCTATAGTTCTATTTTGGAGAGCATGATCTACTAACTGACAGGGCTAGGGTGAGATTAAGTTATGATCTTAATGGAAGGTGTGAATCGTACCACACTCTGTTTAATGGTTATTTTGGTTAGTGTTACTTATAATAAATGTAAGGAATTATACACTACATCTGAGAGCAAAAAGAAAACTGTTTCTGGAGTGGGCTGGGACAAAGCCTGGCTAACTAAGTTTAGTAGAAGAACATTGCCTACTAAAAACATCTTGCCAGATGCCTCAGGTCATATGTGCATAAATAAGAGACTCCAGAGGTGGAGAGTAAATTATTATATTTGAGTGAAATTTGGTTGTGCTTTTTAACTCCCATCAAATGACTTTTCCTTGCAGGGGCTGGTAAGAAAATAGGGGAAGATACTAATGGGAGTAATGGTGAACAGGATTTCCGGCAGTGCCACACTGCTACATATAAAATGAGCCCATTGTACAGCAGGGGATGTGAGCTCATCTCAGCAAGATCCAGGAGTGGAAATGCCCTTTGGTCTTAGCCTATGGCTTTCCCTGCCTGACCTTTACACTCAATTGCACCATCATGGGAGACATTTTCTCTAACTTCTATGAGTTTTGGGAGACACTGTAGTTATTTGTAGAACCCAGAGATGTGACGGAACGTACTCAATGGAGACGTGGGGGGAAAACGGGGCAGACTAGCATTCTGCAAGATTTGATTTGGGGGACTTTTCAACATCCAAATCCTTGGGGATAATTTGACATTAATTCTTACAAAAGAAATTATTACCATATTATCTTTGTGAAAGTTGTAACCAGGGTCATGGAACAATTTGAATCAAAATGTTAAAGGGGAGCCTAATATACCATATAAACATTCACCTAGAACACAAAAAAGTATATTTTAGATGTTTTAAATGTCTCTTTTATACTAGGCACTACTAGGTACCTGGAATCTTTAAGTGAAGAAGACAAGATTCTTTTTATATATACGAATCATTTTATTGGGGACTCATACAACTCTTATCACACTCAATACATACATCAGTTGTATGCAAAGCACACCTGTACATTTGTTGCCATCATCATTCTCAAAACACTTTATTTCTACTTAAGCTCCTGGTATCAGCTTGTTACATTTCCCCTCCTTCCACCCTCCCTCCTCTTTCATGAACCCTTGATTATTTGTAAATTATTATTATTTTGTCATTTTGTACACTACCCTATGTCTTCTCTCACCCACTTCCTTGTTGTCTGTACCCCAGGTAGGAGGTTATATATAGATTCTTATAATCCATTCCCCCTTTTTGCTCCACCTTCCCACCACCCTTCTGGTATCACCACTCTCACCACTGGTCCTGAAGGGATCATCTGTCCTAGATTTCCCCATGTTTCCAGTTCCTATCTGTACCAATGTACCGCCCCTGGATTTATAAGGTAGAATTGGGGTCAAAAAATTCATATATTTCTTTGTTGCTACACTATACCCTGACTGGCTCATCTCCTCCCTGGGACCCTTCTGTAATGGCATGTCACTTCACCTACAGATGGACTTTGGGTCCCCAATCTGTACTCCCCCTCACTTATAATGATATAATTTTTAGTTCTTTGATGCTTGATCCCTTCAACGCCTCATGGTCACTCAGGCTGGTGTGTTTCTTCCCTGAGGCCTATGTTGCTTCTGAGCTAGATAGCTGCTTATTTACTTTCAAGCCTTTAAGATCCCAGATGCTGTATCTTTTAATAGCATGGCACCATCAGCTTTCTTCCCACTTGCTTATGTGTACATTATTCTTCAGCGATCATATCAGGAAGGTGGGCACACAATGATAGGATTTTTAGTGTTTTGATGCCTGATAACTGATCCCTTTGACACCTGGTGATCACATAGGCTGGTGTTCTTCTATGTGGGCTTTGTTGCTTCTGAGTTGCTTGTTTACTTTGAAGCTTTTAAGACCCCAGACACTATATCTTTTGATAGCTGAGCACCATCAGCTTTCTTCATCACTTTTGCTGATGCACACATTTGTCTTCAGTGATCTTTTTGGGAAGGTGAGCATCATGGAATGCCAATTTAATAGAGTGTTCTTGCTTTGAGGAAGTAGAAGACACGATTCTTGTGGGACATTTTTGCCCCATGCATCAAAAGCAGCCTGATTATTACACAATTAGTATATATTGTCGTTGATCTTAATAGAATTAAGAAAATAAGAAAATAAGATCCATTGGACATGGACTGTGAGGGCATACACAGGGCAATGTCAGTAATAACTCCAGGGTTCTGGTTTTAGTGGATGGTGGCGACAGTAATTGAGATGGGATGCCCTAGAAAACAACAAAGCTCTGTGAAAAATAGGACGAGTTCAAATTTGGATGTGCTACTTTTGAATTGCCTTTGAGTCTCGGGAACTTAGAGCAGAGGGATTAGTAATAACTGATTACTTGGGCATGGCTGGTAATACCTAGTGACAAGATAGTGAAGAAATTAATCACTGAAGTAAAGAATGGAGAGGGAGAACTCAGAACACTGAAGCATTTAATAGAAGAAAATCCGTGAAAGAAGAAGAAATTAAGATAGTGAGTAGTAGGCAACAGTTCTTCTCAGAAAAGTGATAACAACAAGAGAGTCATAGCTAGAAGCATCTTTGAGGTTGAAAAATGTCTTCATTTCCTTAGAAGATCTTTATTGAGGTTTAAATAGCTGTGTATACACCTCCCTCCCCCAAGCCAAACTCACAGCTCATGAATTGATTCTGACTCATAGTGACACTGTATAGGGATTCTAAGCCATTGAATCTTTATGGGAGCAGGAAGATGCATGTTTCTCCTGCAGAGAGGCTGGTGCCTTTGAATTGCTGACTTGCAATTAGCAGTTCAACATGTAGTCAGTCCACTTTGCCACCTTGGCTACTTTCTAAACACACAAGAATGATCTACTGAGTTCTACGTACTATTTAAAGAACCCTTATGAATAAGCACTTGACGACTATTGAAGGAGTGAAGTCATCCAGATGTCAAAAACCAAATGAAATTCACTGCCATTGAGTCAATTCAAACTCACAGTGACTCTCTCGCACAGAGTAGACCTGCTCCTCCACGTTTCCAAGGCTATAGATCCGTATGGGATTAGAAAGTCACCTCTTTCTTGCTCAGAGCAGGTGATGCTTTCAAACTGCTGAACTTGCAGTTAGCAGCCCAATAGGTAACTCAAGACCCCTCTGAAGGTTACAAAGGTACTTGACATAATGGATAGATAGATGGATTGTGAAAAGAGTAGAAAGAGCACCCAATAAAATGATTTTCAAAAAATTACAGTCTAGAAAACCCTGTGACCTTGGGGTTGTGTCATACTCTGTGACCTTGGGGTTGCTGTGAGTTAAATCAAATTGACATTTAACAACAGCAGCGATGTACCATGTTAGAAGCCTCTGGGTAGTGCAGATGGTTAAGTTCTTGACTACTACCCACAAGGTGGTTGGTTTGAACCCTTCTACAGGTAGCTATGAAGGCAGGTCTGGTGATCTGCTTCTGAAAGGCACAGCCTGTAAAATCATATAGAGCAGTTATGTGATGCATACTCGGGAGATTGCCATGAGTTCGCACAGCAACAACATGGAACATTTAAAATAAAATTGGTGATATGATTTTCATTATATTATCTTACACATTTAGATGATTAATTGTTCTGAATACTTTACATTTAATTTCAGAGGAATCCAGCTTATTTTTATTAAATGGATTTTTTTTACATTAAATATAGAAACTCCGCTACTCTGTAACCACATATTTTTTTTCCTATTCAAAAGTTACATCTGAGGTAAACATTACATTATTTTTGGGGGGGGCATCACTGCCCTCTGGTGATCGTGGGAACTACCCAGTGCTGCTCCTGAGAGTTGTCGCTGGATTTGAACTGCCAAGCCGACGGGCCGCAGTCCCTCACTCAACCACTTACACCACCGGGGCTCAGCCAAACATGAGATTATTAAAAGACCTTTTCATGCCTGATCTTGTCTCCCTTGTGGCATAATACTCTTTTGCTTCTCTCAAACTCAGATGTACATCTTCTCAAGAATAATTGATACTCTTCCTTCACTTTGACATGTTTTGTGAGGCATGTTTATCAATGATGCTTTTCCAAATTAACTGAAATTGTGTTTTAATTTAAATCCGTCAGAGAAATTTAAAGAATGGAAATGAAGGGTGAGCATAGTCAAGACGTGGTAGACCTTGTAGCCTCCGATCCACTCTCCTCACACCATTAGCTAAATTGTTCTAAATTTATCTCAAGAGATTCAGATCGTTCCTTTGATGCTTCAAAATGATGCCTAGAAATATATAATTAACACGCTCGTTCTTACGACTAAGTTCTTAGGATGATTAAGGAAAGTAAATGAGAGGAAGAAAAAACTTTCCTGAAGGTGGACTAACACAGCTCACTGACAGAGAAAGTGGAAGGAAGAATAATTGTCAATGATGTTATTGAGCTGAGCGCTATGATTATTCTATAACACCACCAAACACACCCTTCTCCCCAACCCCCATTTCTTTAAACTCAAGCTTACATCATTCTGTGAACTCACATTTTCCCTCACTGCCCCCGTTCAGGAGTGGTAAATGGTGTGTTTTCTTGCTTTCTGAGGTACAATAACCTCAGTGGACGGCCAAAAGGATTACCCACCCTGGTGAAGAGCGGTGTCCCTGAAGCTTTGAGGGCAGAAGTATGGCAATTATTAGCAGACTGCCATGACAACCAAGCGATGCTGGATAGATACCGGATTCTTATTACCAAGGTAGGAACCACTTTTCATATGATTTACATGGGTGGCATATTAAATGCATTTCTATTGTTCCCGTGCGTGATAAGTGGTTTGAGTTTCTTGGAAAAGATGTTTTGGTATTGCATGGTGAATAGTTTTGCCTTTTGTTTTGAGTACTTACAGGAGAGTGGCATCATCTCTGAGCACTTTATGCCTGGCATTCCGCTCGTTCATGCAAACAACTTCATAGTAACTCTATCAAATATTTAGATATTTATATTGAGAATATTTTCTTAATCTTTAACCTTCTTAGTTTTATGAATTGCATATGGCATTATCCTTTTACAGAGTTGTTCTGGTACAATTTAAAATAAAGTAAAATGAAAATAACTTCTGTGCTTCTGTAACCTTCCACTTGCCTGATGAGGTTCGTTGCCCAGACCCTTATTGTAACAGGAGCTCCTTGTTTCAATGTTTGTGAATGTTTCCAAACCTGATTTTAGAACATAGGTAAAAGTAAGTCTTGGCCCAGACTCTGGTTCTCACTTATTAAATTAGAAAAAATTATAAAAATTTTAGTCATTACGGGCTGAGCCCCGGTGGCGTAGTGGTTGTGCATGGGACTGCGACCCACTGGGATGGAGGTTCAATTCCAGCTCACAGGAGCAAAGGCTGGGCATCCTACTCCCACCACCAGAGGGCAGTGATGCCTAAAAAACTATAAAGACAAATTTAAAAAAATTTTAATCATTACTCCAAATCATAACATTTTAAGTAATCATAATTTTAAAAATCTATTTATAAGTGAGATTTGTTTAGTGAAAACAAAAAACACAAAAGCACTTGCAATTGAGTCAATTCTGACTCATGGTGAACTCATGTACATCAGAGTAAATCTGTGCTCCAGGAGATAGAATAACTGTGATCTTCTCCATCAGAAGTAAATCACCAGCCCTTTCTCCCACAGAACCTCCAGTATTTCATTAGTAGCATAGCACCGACATGTTTGTGTCATTCAGGTCCTCCTGAGTTTCTTTTTTAAAAAATAACTCTGACTTTATTCTTCAAGCAATACAAACTTTTAAAGTTCTTTAGCCTCTTTACTTCCTTATTTCTTTTCTTCTCTCGTTGACCTCTTCCATGAATATTACCAAATATTGATCCAGAATAATTAGTCAGGGCTAAATTTGAGTTTAAATTAAAAAAAATATCTAAGGTTAGTGGTCTCTGCTCAATATTAAGATGCTTCATTGATACATGTGTTTAAAAAAAATTTCAAATGCCATATAGTTTTAATTAAGACAAAAGGATATTAAGCTATGCATGTAGTCCCAAACTTCCTATAACAGGTTTATGATCAATAGCTCTTATGACTGTCCATTTTTTGGTACATCTTATTACTAATATATAATAAAATGTTGTAATACACGATTTCCTGATGTTACCATATAAGTTTATATGTAATGTTTTTGACCTTCAAAAACAAAGATAGGATTTATAAAGGAACTGTTAGTAAAAGGCACCGATAAATCTAAAAATAAGGAGTTGTTCTACTTTCATTAGAACTAACTTATGATGGAGTCAATGGGATGGAAACCCATCGTAAGTGAGGAACTACTTGTAATATTTACTGTGCTAAGCAGTGCTACTAAGACCTCAGTGGGCTCTTGAGTCTGATGTGTTTCAAGCAGAACCAAAAAGAAGAATAAGAATTACACCCCTTGGAGACCATACAAGTTGTGCCTACATTTGTATATTTACTTTTAATACATTGCAGTTTTCTTTTTCTTTTAAACTTTAGTGTGAATTAGGTAGGGGGTTTTATATCAGATCATCATTTTTGTATTTTACAACTTTAACCATATATCAACATTCTCATCAGCTTATTCTGCCTGCCCCATTTTTTTCTGTTTCCTTTTTGTCAGATACTATGTTTTCTTTCTCTAAGTTGACAACTGTCCAACCTCTATCCTGTTATCTCCTGTCTCACTTCTCCTTTCCTTTTCCATCTCTGGTAACCATTTATGTCTATTTGATATGATAACCATTGGTATGATAACTATTATCTTAATTTTTTGTAATAACAGTGGTCTCACACAGTAGTTGTCCTCTGTTGTTTACTAACTTCACTCATGATCGTGCTGTTTAAATTCTTCCATGTCATGAGGTGGTTCACGCCATTATCCTTATTCATTAGTGATCTGTAGTATTCCTTTGTGTGTATTTATTTGCATGTTCTTCCACTGATCTACATTTACCTTGTTTCCCTGCCACATCCCAGCCCAGCCCAGATCAAGTCTATAAGTCTGATATTTGCCCACATGTCTGACAGCCATCTACAAAGTCCTTCAGACTCACGAAATACATTCAATGAGGCCAAATGCAAGGCAATCATAAGGCAGTGGGTGGAAAGTCTTTAGATCCAAAGGTGTTGTAAGCATCTCAGTGCTGTCAGGAGTCTTCACGTGACTTCTCTAGGTCCAGGTTTCTTGCTACATCAGGGTAGGTCAATGGGACTTCTCAGGGGTGTCTCACAGGGAGCCAACCTTGTCAGTCAAGTCACTCGGGCAGCAGGCTTTGTCAGTAGAAAGTCTCCAAGGAGGGCTGAGCCCCGGTGGCGTAAGTAGTTGAGTGTGGAACAGTGACCTGCAAGCTTGGCTGTTCAAATTCAGCAGTGACTCTCAGGAGCAGCGCTGGGTAGCGCCCACGACCACCAGAGGGCAGTGATGCCCCCCCCCAAAGAAAGTCTCCAAGGAAGTGAACTGAGAGAGATAGTCTCTCTGCCTCCATGAAGTAATTGTTACATTTCCCAGAATTCTCAGAAGAAGGCCAAGGCCACACAGAGGTCTCCTTCGCTATCTCTGACAGGCTAGACTGAAGCCCTACATTCTTAATCCTCAAATTGACCCCTGATTAGGTGAGTGCCACATAAAGTACTTGTATTTGCATTTGTTAAAGGAAATGCTATACTGATGAAGTCTTTTGGTGTCCCTACGTGTCTTATTTTTAGGAGGTCCCAATCATTTCTTTTGTGTTCTGCTCTGCGTGGTTTCACTATATTTGATAATGTGTTTAGTCCATGTGTTACAACCCTTAAGTTTGTCCCTTGTTATTACAGATGTCTTTTATAGTTCTAGTGTTTACATTTATATCTTTATTCCATCTTCAGTTAATTTTTCTATCTGGACTGATATTTCTTCTTCAAATAAGGATCTAATTTCGCCAATGCAATTTGTTGAGAAGACTCTTCTCCATTTGATGTTTTTCAGCCCTTTTTCAAAACTCAGTTGTCTGTAGGTGGGTGGGTTCTCTATTCTGTTTCACTGATCTACATAGCTATCTTTGTACCAGTGCTAAGCTAGTTTGACTGCTATGAATGTGTAGTACGAGGAGGGTCTCCTGTTTTATTCTGCTTAGCGAGTTCTTTGTTTCTTCTGGATCTTTTCTCTTCCCATATGATGTTAGTAGTTTTCCCATTTCTTTAAAAAAATTCAGTTGAGATTTGGATTTGATAAGCATTTTATTTCCGGGTTACTTTGGGTGGTCTTGACATTTTCACAATATTAGACCTTCCTATCCATTAACTATTGGAATATTAATCCAATTAAGAAGGACATTTTTGGTTTCATATCATCATGTTCATTGTTCAGATCTTTTATTTCTCTGGTGAGGTTTATTTCTAGATAGTCATCCTTTGGGTGGCTGTTATAAACGATACCGCTTTCTGGATTTCCTTTACAGAAATTTCTTTCTTAGCATACAGAACTTTGATTGATTTTTGTATCGTGTTCTCATACCTTGTCACATTGAAAAATCTTTCAATGATTTCCAACAGTTTTCTTGCAACTCTTTGGGATTTTCTCCACTTAGAATAATACAATTAATATTGCAGTTTACTTCCAGTTTGTGTGTGCATATGTATGTACTTGTACACACACACAAACACAATAGCTCCACTTTTCCTCCACTCATCTGTGCTTCTTAATATAGAAGAAAAGGAAAATAGTAATCTTTAAGCAACTGCTTTTCGTTGCCACAGCTTGTTTATTTTTTTTCAATGTAAGCAGCAGATGAGGATGACTAACAATGTAAAATTTAGAATAGTTTGATCAGTATTTTTGAATCGATGATAACCAAATTGAAATGTTTCTATTGCTAACAGTGCAATATATCAAATACATTTTCATGGAAGCAATATAAATATGTGTGGCTCTGATCATGTATTTTTAATTTATGCTCTCAAAGTCATATCTGTGAGAGGAAGTACAATAGCCTATTAGTTGCATTATCTTCCTTGTTTCATAGTGAAGGATAGGATAAGAGGAATGACATCATCAATTTAAAGCATAGGCATAGAAGTGAGGAAGCAAGAGCAAATGTATGCACTTGGGTAGTGAATACAGCTGAGCTTCCCAGCCACGCAGTGGGAGGACATCCACATGTGGAGGACTTGCAGCAAGAAGCGCCTGCCCATTTGGCACTTGTTGGTTATAGTTCAGCAGCAGCTAGTCTTCCTTTGGTCTGGTGAATTTTTCATGTCATTAAGGAAATGGCTGTATTTCTCAGTCATTTAATGAAACTCTTCAACTTGAACAAACAGAATTGCTGTGTAAAAACAAACTGTCAGAGACCTCAAACTACATGGGAAAAAAGGGAATATGAAATATTTACAGAAAATTGACTTAACATTTGGATTCTGTGAAAAAGTAGTCTATGTATCATGGACTTCTTTTGTGATTTAAAATTTGAAGCAACAAACCACATTCTGCAGCTTTCTTTGCCTGGGTTGTATACTTACAACCAGCAAGTATGTTTTATGCGACCATCAGTGCATTAAAGGGATGCTTATACTTTCTCTTTTACCATAGACTCACTGCTCTTTTTTATTTTTTAATCACTTTACTGGGGGCTCGTACAACTTATCATAATTCAGACAGCTCACTACTCTTTTATCCATTGTCCTTTATATATTTTAATATCTGTTTGGCCATCAAATATATTTGATTTTGTGACTCCAATATATTAGTATTTCAGTCACTACACTTGAGATTGGTGATACCATAATATACTTTTAAAAGTTTTATTGACATATAATGTGTGTACCATGCAATTCAGTGGTTTAAATATATTAAAAAGAATTGTATATTCCTCACACTTTTGATATTAGGCCATTTTCTTCATTCTTGTATCCATTTTATTAACTCACCATTTTCCTCTAAACTCCCTTATGATAGCCTTAAGAAACTATTAATTTAATAAATATCTCTAAAGATTTACCTATCCTAAATTTTATATAAAGAAGATGATACAAAAATATCCCAATAATGACAGTAAAGTAAAACATAAAAATCCTCAATACAAAATGAAGTAGAAAATAATAAGCTGAGCAAGTTGAAATGGGTAAAAGGGTCTGTCATTGGTGCTCTGTCCGATTTTAACTTAAGTGTAGCTGCATAATATATTTACCAGTGCACTCTGTGAGGACAAGTCTATTCACATCTTTGGACAGTAGACCTCGGTGTGCCCTATAAATGAATTTTGGATTCTTTTTGTCCTTTGTAACTTTCTGCAAACTTGGTGTTCAAATTTTAAGCTCTAATACAGCATTCCTGTTCTTCATGGATTTTATTATTAATAATCCTTCGATCACTCAGACTGGCATGCTTCTTTGTGTGTACTTTGCTTTAAGATTGCAGGCACTCTTCTTTTGGAGGGTAGGCACCATTTGACTTCTTCACCTCGCTTTTCTATAGCACTCATAGCTTCAGTGATTCCCTTCATGAGGGCAAGTATCAAAGCAGGACCATCATATGAACTAATCGTTCTTAGATTAGAACTTATTATTATTATTAAGTGTGGCCTCAAAATTGTTTTGTATATCTATAGCTTATGTATATATCACAGGTTCACATTAAAGGCAGCATTATTTATTTCTTGAGAAATAATATAAATAGCCTCTTGGAAGTTTGGTAATTCTAATAATATCATTGATCTAGGCAATCATAGAATTTAAAATACTGCTGAGAAAAGAAAATGTACATACATAGGAAAGGTTTTTAGACTAAAACATGTAATGTTCACTTATACAGGTTAAAAGCTTCTGGAACTGAGCACTGTTTAAGAAAATAATGAAGTTTGGATATAAGGCAAAATTAACAATAATGCTCTTTCACTTAGACTGAACTATGTCTTCAGGATCATGTCATATCCTAAAAAACAAAGCGATATGGAAATAGCAAATGTATGGTAGTCTTAAATAATCAATTATTATGCAATTAAAATCAAGATATTTTGGGATATCAACCATTGCTTTCCCTCACATTAGAGCCATAAGTCTAAAAAGGATATTTCAGTTCCTTTAATCTACAAGCCTGGCTGCATGTCATAAGATATTTGTATTACAGATTTAGTCTTTTTTTAGAATTCTTCAGAATTCTTTATAGGTCATGCCAAAAGGATATGATTTGGAGACCCCATTAAGTGATCTGGACTTTACCTAAAACGTGGTGTACTTTTAATTGATTAATGCCTACTTTACCACTGAACTCTGAACTCCAGGCTTGAAAACCCTGACTATCTTGTTCCTCATACCTTAAAGTGTTACATATGTTCTATGATTAATAAATGTTTTTGCTCCTTCCAAGAGGCACTCAAGATCACTGGTTCACTTATTCATATGCTCATTTGTTCCTATTTTCTTTCCATAAAACATAAGTTTTACATTGTGTTAAGTCCTGGATAAAACTAGTCACGTCTGAAGCAGTGTTTTTCTCCAAGAAACATATCCAGGTTAATTTGAACGGTAGTTCCTAGTGCATTAGCTCCTGTTGAGTTTGCTTGGCAGTAGGTAGGGAGAAGCACTAAGAGATACTGTTTGGTGATAAGTAGGGCAGCATGTAGATTTGAGTCTTCCACTCAAATAGTCAGGGTATGTCAAGGCTAATGAATAATTGTGAGTGGAAAAATACCGGGATATGGAAGTCACATTCTGTGATCTTAAGGTTTATGTAATATGATTTACAAAAGAGAATGCTTTTTCTTGCAAACCTTTTGTCTTGCAAGAGGCAAGTTTGGGGACACACTAATAGTTTAGAAAGGATAAAAATCACTGTACTAACATTCAAGTGGCAATGAACCAGATTGGGCTCTGCAGACCAACTAATAGCGTTCATCTGGACTGTGTTTGTCCAGGTTGGCTAGAAAAATAAATCTGGAGACATTCATATATGTGTTAGAGAGAACTTTTTATCAAGAAGAATTATGCATTAATAAAACATATCATCCCCAGGTTAGGGTTAGAGATAAAAAAAAGAAAGAAAAACATCTCATCCCAGTTCAGGTTAAGTCCATACATTTAATATTAGCCTATAAGTTTGATACTAGCCCATGAAGTCCTCTCCAGACTCACGCAGCACATGCACTGATGCTAAATGCAGGAAGACCACAGGCTGGTGGGTGGACAGCCTTGTGGATCGAAGACAGTGAAAAGGGATCTCTGTGGCTCTGGTTGCCATCAGCAGGGCTCCATGTGACTGATCAACAGGAAAGCAAAACAGAGAAAGTGTGTCTCATCTTCAAGGAGGAAGAAAGCAAACTCCCAGAATTCTCATAAGAGGGCTATGCCCACAAGGAGGCATCAATCAGGCTGTGACCTGATTGACAGTCTAGACGCCACCTTTATAATCTATTTATCAAGAGGACATGAAATTATGTAACTACCACCCAAGGACCAAGTAGGACTGATCCTGAGAGTGGTCATGTTGAAGTCCTGTGGATTATGTTGACTCTATTGCCGAGATCAGGGAGAGCTTTTAAGTATACACTGCTTTGGTGTAAAGTGGCAGCTTCACTGAAAAAAGAAATGCCAGCTCTGAGAACCTAATTTCAGATCGAAAGCTCTTCTGTTTACTAGTTGTGACCTTGGACAAATCTTTTAACTATTCTTAATATTCCTTCATTTGTAAAATTTGTAAAATCACACATATCTTACAGAATTGTTGTGAGGATCCAATGAGATAATTCATGTCTAGCTCTCAGTGCAGGCCTAATGCATTCACTAGTGATAGAGGGTAAGGAAAATTCTAAAACAATACATGCTTAACTATTAAATGAGAAGCACAGAAAATTACAATAGGAAACATGGAAATCACTCTGAACTCTGTAGCTTTGTGCAGTTTTCAGGACATCCTTTTGAAATGAAGTAGGGTGAAAATGGAAAGACAGTATGTGCATAGCACCCTCTTAGCTATTGTACACAATTAGAATTCTTTTTTTGGCATCACTGCCCTCTGGTGGGAGTGGGAGGCCCAGCCTTGCTCCTGGAGAGCTGCTGCTGGATTTGTACTGCCAAGCCAGTGGGCCACAGTCCCGCACTCAACCACTACGCCACCGGGGCTCAGCCCTCACAATTAGAATTCTTTATGATCAAATAATGTCACCTTTTGCCAGACACTAAGTTCCAAAACCAAGCTCACTGCCACCACGTCAGTTCTGACTCAGGGTAACCGTGTAGGATAGGGTACAACTGCCCCTGTGGATTTCCAAGACGGTAACTAATTACAGGAATAGCAAACCCAGTCTTTCTCCAGAGAGGTGTCTGGTGTTTTCAGACTTGGACCTTGTGGGTCATGTGTAAACATGATCTCGCTAGGGCTCCTTTGACACTGTGTTAAGCACTGGAAAATTGAAGGAAAATTGCACATAAAGGTGACCCTGTGGGAATTTGTGGTTCAAGAGAACAGACTGTAATAAAGAAGTTATGACAATAGGCTAAGCAATGTAAGAGAGAATTGAAGAAGGTGATACAGGAGCATAGAGGCTGGAGAAGCCAACTTTAACTGAGGTGAGCAGGCTATGAGGTCACAAAGCTGGAGTTTGCCTGTCAAATTCTTAGAGAATGTGTTTTTGTAGAATGTGTTTTGTAGAATATGTATATATATATATTCGCCTCTCTCTCTCTCTATATATATATATATTTATCGAGCTGTGAAAAGATCTGCCCCTGTGAAGTATGCTCTACAACATAGATATTTGAAATTTATTTTTTAGAAAAAAATTATTCATTGCCCCCTGGCAATTGAAACGTCATTGTATATAACTCATAATCCAGGATAAAGTGTTTCTGCTTTTACAGCCCTCCTCTATCACTCCAAACCCCACCCCTCCCCAGGTGGTGGTATCACCCTCTTTGAGAAACACCCCATAGAACAAGGTCGTGTTTGGATGCTCACTGCTAACACTGTATTCCCCCGTAGCAGGTGCTAGATAAAGACTTCCTTAAGGAATTGATTTGTGGCAAGCATTGCATATATGTCTTTATATGTGCTTTCCATGGAAGCCTCACAATCTTGATGATGGGAGTCCAGCTTTTACCATCTTGAGAGGTTAAGAGAACAGTTACAAAATAGAAGAACCAGGGTATGAACTTATGAAGCAAGAAATTCTGCAGTTGAAATAGGATAGGGCATTCCTCATGTTTATCTATAATGAGCATTTGGAAGAAATGTTTTTCTAACTTTTTGAATTTAATTGTTAAGGTTTATAAAAGAAAAGATTAAAGAGATAAAAGGGGCATTACCCCTTCACCAATTATGGAGATGAAATTTCTAGTTATGTTAATAAATTCTTTATATCATTCACTACCCACTGCTACTGAGCTGATTCTGACTCGTAGTGACCCTGAAGGCCAAGAGTAGAATTGTTCTACATGGTTCCTAAGACTATGACTCTTCACTGAAATAGCCAGCTTCATCTTCTTTCCACAGATTGAGTATGGGTTTGAAACACCAACCTTGCAGGTAGCAGCCCAACACAAAACCCATTGTTCCACCAGGGCTTCTGTTTACATTAGTACAAAAGCATAAACATTTGTAATGGAGTCCTACAGCGTATAATGTCAGATTCATCCTCTGTTATGGATATTTACATTTTTCGTCTTGATGTGGAGCTGAACTCAGCTACTATCAGCTTTTAAGTGACTTCTACCACTGAGGCCACTGCCATTGCTGATGAATCTATGGAAAGCTTTCACTTTATTACTTTACATTTAAGTCTTGTTATTTCTATTAAATTAGCATCCATCATAATTTTTAGGTCATTTGAGAAGACTACAGGATTGTGAATCTGCTGCCCCTATAGAAATAGGTAAATAATGTATAGCTTCAGGATTGAGGATTAAATATTCATTGTTGCCTTGAATAGTGACCATAGTTTCATATATTCTGAACCCTTTGGAATAGCGAGTTTTGTGTGTTTTAGGACTTGATTTTTATAGTGTGCAACAAAACTACAATCAGGTAGTCCCCAATTTATGACATTTTGGAATTATAATGGATCACAGTTAAAATAGTCTATTTTTATACATTGTATCACTTTATCATTGTGGCAGCATATAATTTGCTGACATTATCATTCTCAGATATTCACCCCCAGATGTTCAGTGTTATGATCTACAAAGACACTGATAATAAAAGGCAATGAAAACAAAAACTTTAGAAGCGAGTAATTTGGTTTACATCAGAACCAACTCCCCTTGGAGTCTTGGGATCAGAGCCCTGCACAAGATGGGGAATAGCTCTGCCCTGTCAGTAAAAGTGTGGTATAGCGTATCCATCAGATCTACTTATTGCTACCTTTGTAACAAGTTAGCAAATTTGTAACATTAATTCTTTATAGTTACTAAAATGAAAACAAACTTTTAGCTGTTAATTTTTCAAAAATATCACATAAGCCATTTTCCCCTACCACTTACAATTTTTTTTTCTTCTTGAGTTTTGTCTTTTGGAAGTGTGTGTGTGTTTATTTTTATCTGGTGATTACCACTTTTATTTATTTGCTTTTTATTTTAATAAAGCATTTTATTCGGACCTCTTACAGCTCTTATAAAAGTTCATACATGGGGCTGAGCCCTGGTGGCGTGGTGGTTGTGCACCGGACTGCGGCCCACTGGGATGGAGGTTCAATTCCAGCTCACAGGAGCAAAGGCTGGGCCTCCTACTCCCACCACCAGAGGGCAGTGATGCCTAAAAAATTTTTAAAAATCCATACATCAGTTGTATCAAGCACATTTATACATCTGTTGCCATCATTATTTCCCAAACATTTTCTTTCTACTTGAGCTCTTGGTATCAGCTCCTCTTCTTGCCTCCCTCCCCAACTCATACACCCTTATGAACCCTTGAAAATTTACAAATTTTTTATTTTCATATTTTACATTATTCACTGTCACCCTGTGTGTTTAAATAAGTCTTCAAATGGGCTCGTTCACCCAGATCGGCTTCCCCGTGGGAGCCCTCGTTGGAGCCTTTCCCGGTTTGTGCAGCCTCTGCTCCAAGACTCACTGCCGGACTTTAAGAGAATGGGATCTGGTCGTCGATTGCAGGTTTGACGTTCTCCTCTCGTGGCAAGTCATTCTCACGCCGACTCAGCCGCCTAACTACTTCCTCAGTGCAGAACATTGGCTTGGCATTCGGGACATGCGGATTCTCTGCCATGCCGTTTGCTCGGCCTCTTTCTAGTAGGACCGCTTCAGTTTTACCCGTCTGTACGAACGATCCTTCGTCCGTGGGAGGATTTGCACCTGCATCGATCAGTTGGAGGGTTTGCTCTGTCTGGAGCACAGAGCCACAGACACCCGAGCTTGCCTAGGTAATTGGTGTGGCTGTCACGTCCTCTGGTGCCAGTGTGACTAAGAGCGTCGGGGTGCAGTCTGGCCTGTCCGTCTGGAGATAGCCACTGAGACCTCTGTGTGGGCGTGGCTTTCTCTGAGAATTCTGGGAAGTCTGCCATATTGTCCCCGTGGAGATGAGAGACCAGAGACTCAATTCCTTAGGAGACGAACTATTGACAAGACGAGATGGTAGCATGGTGATTGATCCTGGAGACTGGAGGAGCTGGAGGAGAAGCCACGTGGGCTTACCCTGATGGAACCAGACCTCTGGGGCCGGAAAAGCCACCGAGAGACCCCTGCCAGCGCTGAGAGGCTTCTACCTCCGCTGGATACTGCTGATAGACCCTGAGCCCAGGAAACGAGGGGCCATGAGGGGGATCCCTGCCAGAGCTGGGGTGCTTCTACTGCCGCTGGACACACAAGACTGCACCCACTCGCTTGTGATTGTCCTGATGTCATTGCACGTGCTTCGTGAGTCAGAAGGAGACTTTATAGGCTGGTATCGGACTTAAGGGCTAATATCGGACTTGTGAACTTGGACTGGACTGAGTTGGGATGCTTTCTCAATGTTCCATTCCTCTTGTATATAAACTTTTCCCTTATAAATAAATAAATAAGTCTTCAAAATGTTGGAAAGATTCCAATTTCTTTTCATTTCATTTCCCCAAAATTCTTTGAAACCTAATGTATATGTAAAGTATGAATGTGTATATACATATTTTCATGTGTATATACATTATGCTCACATTATATATATGTATATATATATATACCCACATATAAATACTCAAACCAAACTCACTGCTGTTGAGTCGATCCCAACTTGTAGTGGCCCGGTAGGACACAGCAGAACTATCCCTGTGAGTTTCTAAAGCTATAATTATTTAGTGGGGAGTAGAAAGCCCTATTTTTATTCCAAAGGACTGACTGGTGATTCCCAACCACTTACGTTGCTGTTAGCAACCCAACATGTAACCCACCATTCAGGCTCCTTAATATATGCATAACTTTTTTAAAATGATATAAATTTAGTGCCATATAAACCTGGATTTGAGTTTTACCACTTGCATTTATTAATTATGATCATGGGCAAATTATCAAAACTTTCTTTTTTAATAATATAGCATGTTTGTGAAAGTTTACAGAGTAAATTCAGTTCTCATTTTTTTCACAGACAGTAGTTACATATTTTTTCAGAATGTTAATATTTTCATGAATTCTCTTCTAGATGTTTCATTTAGAGTAATTTGGTTTTCCTCCCCCTTCATCTTGGCTTAGAGTAATATTGGCTATTTGATTTCCTATAGATTTTTTTAATGCTTAAAATCATTTAATTAATAAAAGCAAGTATAGTGTTTTAATTATCTTTTACAGATTCCTGAATCCTCACTTCAAAATATAAAGTTAGCAGAATTTGTAAATGTGATGTGGCCCGCATGAATCTTGCCTGTTGCTCTAAATGACCCATTTAAAAAAAATCATTTTATTGGGGACTTGTGCATCGATTTTCACAATACATAAATAAACATACTGTGTCAAGCACCCTCACATGTCCACTTCTATTATCATTCTCCAATCGTCCGCTTTTTCCCTTGAGCCCCTAGTATCAGCTTTTCTATCCCTTCCCCTCTTCCCCTGCTCTCTCCTCCCCACCAACTCTCAATACTTTATACATTCTTATTGTTCTGTCATATCTCACACTGCCCAACCTCTCCCCCAACCCACTTCTTTGATGCCCGTCCTTCAAATAGGAGCTTATGTGTATATCCTTGCAGTTGGTTCCGTCTCTCCACCCCATCCTCTCTCTACCCTTCCAGCATCTCCAATCTCACCACTAGCCTGAAGGGGCTCTCCATCTTGGCTTCCTCCTATCTCCAGCTCCCTTCTATACTAGTGTACCTTCTCCAGTTCATCTGGATTTGTGAGGTAGAGTTAGGACCATGAAGGTTGGGGGTGGGGGGTGGGGAGGAAGACTTCAGGAACTAGAGGGAGCTTGTATGCAACTATAGATGATTTTTTAGAGAGACCCAAGTCACTACAACTTTCTCAGTCTCAGTTCCATAATTATTCCAAAGCAGGATAATGTTCTATTATTCTAATATATTCTATTTTTATACAGAAATTCTACTAGGATTATTGTAAATAGAATAACTATGTACTTTTCACATAGTGAATGCTCTGCTCTTTATATCAATATGCTACCTGAAGAACCAAGTAGTAGTAATAATGGATATTGGTGTCAATGTATATTTTCAGTTTAATATACATTTATTATATAGCTATATATCTTAGGTGACTTTTGCCATAGTGCTTTCATATAGTCACATGATAAAAATTATAGCCAGGAAAATTCAGAATCTTTTCAGAAACATAGAAGTCCAATTTGCTTTTTTTCTTCCTCGTTTTTAATTTGATTATGAATTGCATCCAAAAATGAATTTTTTAATGATGACATGAATTTTCTAATGAACATGCAGAGTCAAGTGTATCATAAATTCAGATGAAAACAAAGTGTTAAAACCACACTTAAAATCTGCTTGGCACAGTAAAGACTGCAAAGCAACTAGTAGTCTCATTCACTTATTAATTTAGTCATTCATTCATTCACAGGGATGTTTGAAGTAGAAATGGAAGACTATCTCTGAGCAAGATAGAGATGGAGATGCAGCATAAGTAATGCTTATATAATCATTCAAATATATTGATGTAACTAGGATTACCCAGGGAGACTTGAAAGTAAAATAAATATGTCTCTCCTTTTTCGCCTTCTAATCCCAATTGGTCAGCTATGCCCACTATACGTGAATCAATAATTACTCCTCATTAAATGGTAAGTGATTAATACAAGTTTATTTGTGTTAGGACAAATATATAAAATAAAGATCCTTAGCAAATGTACATCATATGCACAAGATTTTGAAATTGGTCAACAAGAGTTTGTTTTTTTGTTAAAAAAAAAGTTTGTTTTTTGTTTTCACAGTACGACAACGTTTACTTAATAAGTGTTTGAGTAGTTTTTTTTCAAGATACTGCTCTAGGATAGTTACACATACTATATATATATATATATATATTTACATACTATATTTTTAAATCAATTAAGTTGAAAAAAATACCAAAACAGTCTTGCAAGGAAGGAGCCTGGTCTTTAAATTATAATGCAAATGTGCTTAAACCTGTATTAGGAATCAAAAGGCCTTTGGTTGCTAATATTACAATGGCAGTTGTTTTTAAAAAATCTCTCTTAAAATAATAAGTCCAAAACAACAAGGAAACTACTGAGTTCTAAGATTCTATAAATTCTTCTCTTTCTTGAGCATATATGGACAGAAAACTTCACTGTGCTTCTTTCTGGTTGTTGGAAATACTGTACTGCTTAGAATAAAGCCTGTATTCTCTCTGTTCTTCAGCAGAGATGACTTTTAATAAAGTATCTAACTAAGGAAAGTTATTTTTCTCTTAAGTCTACTGAAATATACAGCAGTTTATAATTCTGGACATTCTCAAGAGGAGATACAATGGTGTTTTCTTATAATAAAGTAACAGTTAGTTACCCCACTGCCATAGAAAGTATGTGTACTCATAGTGTCCCTATTAGGACCAGGTAGAACTACCCTTGTGAGTTTTCGAGACTGTAACTCTTCATGAGGGTAGAAAGCCATATTTTTCCTCTGCAGTGTGGCTAGAGTATTTGAATGACCAACCTTGCAATTTACATCCCAAGGTATGCAAATTGGTCTTTAAGTTATATGTATGCAAAGCCTGGTCTTTAAATTATAGAGCAAATGTAAACACTATGCCACCAGACTTCCTGAATAACTTTTATAAATTTAATTAAAAAGTCAAACCAGGGTATCAGTTATACATTTTCATTTTATTTTATTTTATTACAAAATTTCACTACTAAATTAAAACCCCATACATTATTTAACTAGGTGGACGTTTGCTTTTTCCTTGAAAAGTTTATTTTTTTTTTTTAGAAGTCAGTTCAGTTTGTTAGAGAACACTCGGGAATGCATTTCATTAAGAGGCAGGGTGTTGTTTAATTACATGACTGCTCTGTTCTCTGTCATCACCTTGTCTACTTTCAGGAAATAAATGTTTTAATAGAATGGGGTTATTCCAGCTAGGTCTATAGCATTGGTTTTTCTAAAATCCACTAGTTACATTACTGATATTGCCATAAAATCTACAAAGTTTTCTATGGAAAATTTATAGTTCTCGAAATTTCCGTATACACATATTTAGCAAGGAGAATAAGGAATATTCAGTTCTATTGCAATCTAAGTCCCTTGAATATGTAAATAATAAAGTCTTTCTTTAAAGGAAACTAAGAATTATTGAAGGAGATGCTTTTAGTGATGTATCTTGTATATTTTTTTCTTTCTAGAAGAAGAAAAATTACTGCTTATTTAGATTTTTTTCAAAGAATAATTTCTATCAAATATTCTTTGTTCTCATTGTCTAGGGCATTCATTTTCTATCACATTTTTATCGACATCTATATGTAGAAAAACTAATTATTTGTGAATCTGAGAACTACCAATTTTCTTCTCAGCCTCTCAGTACTGATATGTGGAAATTTTTCATTGATTCATTCATGAATCTCTTTCTTAGTATTTTCTTCCTTTGCCTCTTTTGTGCGTTCCATTACAGTTCCAACTTTCTGTCTCAACATCTCAATCTTCTATTTTCTAGCCACTGTCCCCTTCTTTCTTTACTGGCCATAATGTGTCTCTGAACTGATCTTTCTTATTTTTTATTTGCGAATTTCATTTTCCCAGAGAATTTGTATACTGCATTTTAATTGTGTGGATGTTAGTAGAATTTTAAACTGACAAGATGGTTGATGTTTTCACGATAGAGAAACCTGTTGTTTTGTTGGTCTGCTTGATTTCTGCCAAAGCTGTTGTAGCCTGATCAGCTACAGGCAAAAGGAGTCTTTCAATGGAATTTTAATGGGAATTTTCCCATGAAAAGTGTAAGGAGTTGATTTTAAGATCTTATTTTATGGAAGAATTGTAAAGGAAGGTGAAACATGGTTTAACTTTGATCCTAAAGTCAAAAAACAAAGCAGTGACTACCAAGAGGTGCAAGTGGTCCAGTCAAAGCAAAAATGGAATGGTGAAGAGCAAAATCCATAGCCACAATTTTGGGGGGTGCTCAAGGCATTTTGATGGTTGAATTGCTGTAGGGCTAAAGACAATAACTCATTGCCATCAAGTTGATGCTGGCTCATTGGAACCCTATAGGACAGGATAGACCCTCCCTTGTGAATTTCCGAGCTTGTAACATGACATTGAACCAGACAAAAAGATTATGATGATAATTTCTGTGATAGAACACTTGTGCGTGTTTGCAGATGAAATTTTATCGTACTTTCCAAATCTACTTGACACCCCATTTGCACTTGCCAGAAGCCCGTTGCTAATCAAAGTTGAAGATGTTCCTGAGACAGCACAAGAGGAGTTCTTGAACTTATTAACAGTGATGCAGCGAGAACTGATTTCTCTACAAGGCCAGTTACAAAATTCGGGATCAAGCATTTGCAGACATATCCTGTCTGCCTGAGTTTATTGTGCCTTCTTCCATTTCCAACAACATATCTTTATAAAACTGGGTTTTCCAGATTATTGGTTATCAAGTCTAAATACAGAACTAGAGTTGTGGAAGATGATCTTCTTTGTACTCTTGCAAAGACTATCCAGAGAATTTCTGATCTGGTGAGAAAACGCTATCTACACCTTGGCACTGATGTTGGCTTTTTATGCATACTATTGCAAACTATAGCAATGTAGTTTACTGTTGTATTAAGACTGTTAACCATGCTACACCATGCTTCAAGACAAAATTTCATTTATTTGTAATTAGAAATAAATATTTAACAATATATGATTACATATTGTTTTTGTGATTAATCACTGTTTTCATTATGTTCAATATGTAGCAATGAAAATATGTCCTGCATATCAGACATTTACATTGTGACTCATAACAGTAGCAAAATACAGTTAAGAAGTAGCAACGAAAATAATTATAGTTGTTGAGTGTTATCACATGTGAGGAACTGTATGCAAGGGTCATGGCATCAGGAAGGTTGAGAACCACTGGAACTGGAAAAAGTTCCTCTGGAGTTTTTTATTCCTGCACTGAATTATTGTAAGTATGCATACTTTCTTCCATAAGAGAGAGTTCTACTTGTTACTAATGTCAGAATAATTCAAGTACTTCCACCCTTTATGAAACTGATTTCTGACATGTTTATGAAAACTTCTTAATCTTTTAATAGATGACTAATTTTTAAGACACCTGTGAAGGTTTTACTTTGATTTGTGCAGAAGTGATGTGAAAATGAGCAATTTTCATTTGAATCTTGAAATTTTCAAGTCTTCTGAAAATGAACAAGTAGAATGTCAAATTTGGCTTGAAAGTCTGCCTTAGTTTGCTACCCTTCCGTCAAGTTATGTTTAAGTATTCTGAGTAAACTTTCATCACCTCCAAAACAACAACTCCCAAAACAACAACAGAAAATGCCACCTCCATTTACCATTCTGACCTTTAGCAATCTTACAGAACAGAGTAGAGCTCCCACAGAGTTTCCAAGGTTGTGATCTTTTTGAGAGCAAGCTGCCCCATTTTTTCTTGAAGAATGAGTGGCTGGTGGCTTCCACCTTTTCAGTTAGCATCTGAACACTCCCAACTGCATCACTGAGATTCTTTCCATTTCAACATAGCAGTGCTTTAATCAAAGCATTTGTAGCTTTCTTATTTAACTTTCTATAATCTTCAGTACAAAAGAGGAAGACCTTCATTGAGATGCATGGGTTCAGTGTCTGCAGCAATGTGCTCACACACAGAGATTGTGAAGGCACAGGAATGGGCAGCATTTTGGTCTGTGATGCACAGCGACACTATGGCACAGAACCAACACAATGGCACCTACCACCAAGAGCAACATGCCCTTCAGATCAGCCCTCTTATGAAGGATTTCAAAATTCAAAAATATATGGGAGTGATTTGAATATCTTATCAAATTTCTGTCTCATTCAGTACTATTGAGCTGACCATACAAATGAAAGATACTTGACCTTTATTCCATATGGACTTGAAATCGAATCAAATTTTTCAATAAATAAGATCACTAGTAGTTGTTATTACTACCTTTGAGTTAGATCCTAACTTATATCCAACAACCTTAAATTAATGGTTGAAAGTATGCTGTTAGGTAACTTAAAGATTATTTTTCCATTGGGGATTAGAATAATGTCACTGGATATTGAACTACAAGTTTTTTAATTCATTTTGGCTATGAAAAGTTTTTTATTCCATTTGAACAGAAAATATATCAAGTTTGGACCTCAGGAAAAAGGATGCTTAACTCATAGCGCAAGGAGAATCATTGTTCATCCCAGTGGCACAATAGAGTCTTGCATTAAGTGATGTGGGACTAATTAATCAGGAAACAACTCTAATTAAAACGGAAACTGCTCATCAGCTGCCCTTTCTTGCTTTTTCAAATGAACTGTCGACCTGGCTACCTGTACTCCTACTTTCAGCAGCATTCTTCAATTGAGATCAACTGAAAAACTTAAGGATTTCTAGCAAACTTTACTTTGTAGTGATAATTTTCAATATTGAATGTACTTTTGTACATAAATTTATATAAAAGCAATATTTTTTTAAAGATAGTACTTCTTTTGGTATCCATGACATTTTAATTTCAAGTGTTAACATGCTATTCTTCTTTTTAATAGTATAGCAAATTATGTTACATAGAAATAATAATATTAGGCAGAGTTCTGATATGAATGTGAACATGTATAAATAAATATAAGCAAATATATTTACATGTTCTTATCCACACATCTCGTGCAAGAGCAAACGAATGTAAACATCTAATAACTATATGTACAGCTATTAGTAAACTCATTTATTTAAGTTATAGTTAAATATTTTGTTTCAAACTAGTCTTCATGATGATATTCAGCATACCAGGTGTTTTTTAACTTACCACATCAAACTGATTAGGAACTATAAATGAGAACTTGTAATTGTCATTCATACTTATTTTATTAATTTTACCTTCTTTATGTTATTGCTCCTTTTGAATATAAAAAGGGTTTACCAGTTTCTAAAATGATCAAGATTAAGAAGAGAAGAACTAGAAAGCTGTCCTTAAGGAGGATCAGAATTGTGAATTGCGTTTCCTTGTGTACTTTTCTCACACCACCCACCAACTCCGCAACACATAGTAGAAACTAATTTGAATTGTGACCATTTGGGGATCAATTTTTATCTGCCAATATTTTAAGTCAGTAATAGTTCAGGATGATAAATCTTGTACAGAGGATTTTTGCTTCAATGCACTCTAATATTTGCAAGCCTTATGGCATGTTTAGCCAGGGTAAGCACAGTCTGGTGAATTATGGAGTAATTGCTTTTTAATAGGTAAATGTATTTCTATTAGACTTGTAGCTTGTTGAATCAAAGGAAGAGAAAGTTATTAACCTGAAAATGCCACTAACTTATTTTGTATATGACACATCTGGTTGAAATAGGATAATACAAAAACAATATAAAATCTCCACACTATCACATTTATTCACCATTTTCCTATCAGGCCTTATTTAATTTAAGGTTTCATTTAAACTCTTCATCTAATCTAAAGCTGTTTTAAAAAATAAATTGAGAAACAGTTATTAACTTTTCTTTATTGCTCATATTTGGGTTAGATTGATTGCAAATGACACTAAGCCAGTTAACACAAAGTCTAAATGTTTAATTAACCAGCCCAAGGTCACATTGATGTAAGATGAGTGCAAAAACAGGAAACAGAAACTGGATAATCACCTATGATTCTTTATTCTCTTTTTAATGATTTCCATTTAGTTTTGCTTACAGCATGAAGATACAGAGACTATTTCTTCTTTGTGTTGTGATAAAATTACAGACTTCTGAAAGTTACCATCAATAAACCTTTAGAGATTAAACGCTGATTGGCCACTTGCTCACTTTCTAGAAGTAGCCTTTCACATGCTGAGGCAGAGCGGCATCTGTATAGAACTCGTTTTGTTGCTCATCCTTGCTACTAGCCTCCATGGAGCACAAGTACACGTGTGACAGTGGGCGAATGCTGTCCATTAGCCTTCAATGATCCCGAACTCTTTTTTTTTTTTGTTAAGTGCTAAATCATATTTGACAAATCAGATTCAACAAGGTGGTAGATACATCAAAGTAGATACACCATGCTATGATTTAGATTCTTGTCACTATTAGGTTATGTTGCCTACATTATTCACAGAACGATTCTGTACATAGATTGATTCTATTACTATAAATAAATATTAGATCCTCTTGGTAATAAATTTTTTCCAGTTTGGACAAGTTCAATGGTGTCTTAAGTCACTTGAATATATGGGTCCCCTGTTGACATATTATCTATTGCAGTTAATTCATGGCTGTATCTTTTAATTCTGTAGATAAAAGTGCTCTCTAAAAATATCTGTAGCAGTGAAGCATCATTAAGACATGAGAAAACCCATGTCTTACCTTGGTATTGTTAAGAGTTCTGTAAGGATTTTGTGATGCTTTCAGGGTCATCCCAGAGGCTCAGAAATCCATTGTCCCCCCAAAATAGAAAAACAAAAACCTCTATGCCAGCTTTATGTCACTTTAGTCCTATGCAATGTGCACTTAGAATATTATCTAAGATACCAGTACTATCTTTTTCGATAAGTCTTCATTTAATTATTAAAGTGTGTAGTCCTTTCTTTGGAATCTGTTATTGGTTTGTTTACATTCAGTGTATGTGTGTGTGTTTCCCATTGAGTTTTAATTTTACGATTACTTTTTCTGTTAGAATTTCATTTAGGATAGGACTTCTCAAAATTTAATGTACATTCAAAACAGCTGAGGATATTTTTAAAATGCAGATTTTCATTGAACCTATTTATGTTTTTTTGTTCTGTTAAGTTGATTTAGCTCATAGTGACAGAATATAACTGCACCTTAGGATTTCCTAGAGTGTAATCATTACAGGAGCAAATTTGCCAAAACATTTTTCTCCTCTAGAGCCTCTGGTGGGTTTGAACTGCTGACCTTTCATATAGCAGCTGGGCACTAGCAGTTATCCTATTGGGGCTTCTTAGATCTGGAGAAGGACTTGAAAGTCTCATTTCTAACAAGCTACCAGGTAATTAATGCCAAGGCTATCAGTTCTAGACCTTAAACTCTAAAATATTTCTGAAATATTTTTGAATATTTATTAGTGAAATCATCTGCTTATTTCTGGCATGTTTTAGTTAAGGAAGACAAATATGCTACAAAGATATAACTTATTTTGCTATATACTAGAAAAATTAAAAAATGATGACAATGTCTTCATTGTAGTTGATAGCATAATTTGTTACTCTTATTGACAGATATGTAGATGAGACATATTTAAAACGAAAGTAAAAATTTCATATCAAAAGAATTTTATGCCAAAGAGAAACCACATAAAGATAAAATAGTTTCTTTTTAGGTAAGTTTTTAAGGTATTTTTCTTAATTTATGCCTATGTAACATCTTACTCATCTGATACTTGGCTCTCAATTGATGGAAAATAGAACGGAGAGGCACAGACTTGAAGATGGTTCTGCAGAACAATTTTTCTCTCGTGGCTTTTAGCTGTCTAATTTTTGATTCAGGCTTCTTCTTTAACTTTCCATATATGGAGCTCTTTCTCTTTTCTATTTGAACCCAAAGAAGAAGGATTAGGTTTTGCTCCCATCAGTCATTATCTCTATGTTATTCAGTCCATCACATTTAAAACAATAATTTTACTTCCCAGGAAGATACATCTTGTTTCCCAGTCCTTCCATTGGGTTATATTGGGACAAATAGACCTTGAGTAGAAAAGTCAATCACATTAATTAAAAATATTCTGTGGTTGAATATAGCACAGAGATTAAGGTTACTGGAAGTATTTGTGTGTGTGTTTTTTCTTTTTGAAAGTAGAGTGAAAATAGAACCAGAAAGATATTGTGGCAAACAGCCCTCTAGGAAAACCTGAGCAGTGTCTTTTCTTGCATAGATGGAATACTTCTTAGAAAACACTTTCTGGAAGAAAATGGGTATAGGTGTTTTTTATGACATTTGATCACTGCTATAGACATAAGGAGCTCTGGTAACCAAGGAGCCTGGTGGTGTCATAGAGTAAGCATTGGGCTGCTAAAAGGTCAGCTGTTCAAACTTACCAACTGCTCCACTGGAGAAAAAAAAATGAGGCTGTCTTATCTTAAAGATTAACAATCTCAAAAACCCCAGGGAGCAGTTCTACTCTTGTAGGGTCTTGTAGGGTCTCTGTGAATCTGAATTAACATCAAAGTAGTGGATTTAGTTCTTGGATATACATAATTAAAGAATCTGGTTGTACTATGGGTCAGGCCAAGGACTTACAGCTACTCACAAAAAGACTCAAAGTAGACCATTGGTCTTTCTCATAAGTAAGTATCTCAATTAATTTCATAGCTTGCCTCTTTTAAGGAGTATTTAATTTTGTTTATCACCATGACTGAATTAGAAAAACTAGTGGTAGGGAAATATATCCTCAATTGTTATGAAATGGGTAGATCATCAGTGTCATGGTTGATGTGGTAGTTACATAATCTGGTTCCAGTTTGAGAAGATTATGAGTGAAGGAATGGAGTCTGGCCTTTCAAGATTTAAGGCCTCTGTGGACATGGCCTTCTGAGAATTCTAAGAATGCCTCTATTTTCCTCCTTGAAGGTGAGAGACACTTCTCTCTCTCAGCTCACTCCCCTGGAAAGTACTGACAAGACACAGAACTATGCTGATAGACTTCATGCCCTGGAAACTAGAAAAGCCACGTGGAGACCCTTACCAACTCTGAGATGCTTATACATGCCACTAGATCCAAAAACTTTCTACCTATTGGTCTGTGATCATTCTGCATTCAGCGCCACTGCATGTTTTGAATGTTTGAAGAGGACTTTCTTTATAGATTGCTTTCAGACATATGGGCTAATATTGGACATAAGGGCTTAGACTGGACTAGATTGGGATGATTTCTTAATGTACAACTACCCTATCTTAAAACTCTATATTATACACATATGCATCACTATGGATTTGTTTCTCTAGTTTAACCAGACTAACACGGTTGAGAATATCTCTGATTATAGTAGTTCCAGCCTTACTTCCCTGTTTTATTCTTTTCTTTCATCGTGATCCAAAGGATTAAAATAATATATGTAGTTTCTCTTAAAAATCATGGGGTTTTATGGGATATTCAAGATGCCAGCTTAGCAGGCTGACCCAGATAAATTGTTGCCTTTAATTGTCACAGTTGGGGGCACGTGGTCCTGAATTTTGATACAGAAGGAAGAAAGGGTTTCAATGAGGTCTAAAGTGAATGGGGCTATTCTTGGTCTAAAGCAGTGAAGAACCTCTCTAAATTAGTAATCTTGGTACTCTGGGATAATCTGTTTTGAAAAAAGAAGAGGACTCCTTTGATGGCAGAAGGTGAGGATGTCAAAAATTTTGTTCCAAGTACTTTGGACATGATATCAGAGGGAAACTGGCCCCTAAAGAATGACATCAGGTGCTTGATAATATAGAAAATGAGAGTCAATGAGAAAGAGGAAGTACTTCAGTAAGATGGGTTGACATAATGTGTGTTAGTCCAGATAAACTAGAGAAACAAATTTCACAGACATGCATATGGATATAAGGGTACAGTTTAGATACAAGAGGAATAGGAAATTAAGAAAACATCCCAACCCAGTCCAGTTCAAAGTCATAAGTCTGATGTTAGCCCACATACCCAATACCAGTCTATAAAGTTTTCTTCCAACTCATGAAGTCAGAGGCCAGTGGGTACAGAGTCCTGGTGCCAGCAGGGGTCTCCCCTTCACTCCTCACTTCCAGGACTCAGGATCCATCAACAGCATCCACCGGTGGTAGAAGCAACTCATCGCTGGCAGGGATCTCCATAAAGCTTCTCCAGCTTCAGCGGTCTGGTCCTATCAGGATAAGGCTGTGTGGCTTCTCCTCTGGCTCCTTCAGCTCCTTGGACACTGCCATCTTGTCTTGTCCATAGTTCATCGTCTCTGAGACAACTCCCTACAACTGGGGGAGAAAGCTTCTCATCTCCATGAGGGAAATACCGCGCAATTTCCCAGAAGTCTCAGGAGAAAGCCATGCCCACACGGAGGCCTCATTGGCTACTCAATGACTATTTCAAGATTAACAGGCTAGACTCCACCCCCACATCTCAATCATGAAATCAACATAAGCACATGACACCACACAATAGCTTCAATAATGAGCTTCAGCCTAACAATTTTGAGCTTAGTGCAGGACAGGGTAGTGTTTTATTCTGTTCTACATAGGCTTACTATAAATTGAAATGGACTTGACAGCACCAAACCGTAGCAAGAACCTGGGTGAGACATCTGTAAACATGTGATATTCAAATCTAAATGTCTGACATCAGTGTCAAGTAACTGTAAATCTCTTCATTAATGTAAAGACTATTTTTGCTTTGGATTTGAAGCCAACTTAGGAATATATCCTATACAGTCCTGATCCATATGGTTTCCCAATTGACACAATTAGTACCCAAAGAAGGTACTAAGCTTATTTGTCAATTCGGCACAGTCTTTCTTAAAATTCCATGATTTCTTAGAATATAAAAGAATTAGGGGACTGCTACCAGAGCTGAGATTAGGGTAATTATTCTTAAAACAGAGCTCTTTCTAAGACTGGACCTAAAGTTGCTACAGCTTCAAGGCCATTAACTTTATTTCCTTTATTTGGGAAGTCATAAGTTTATTTTGTTTAGCTTGTATATTTTCATTCTAGAGTTGAGGCCAATTTAAAAGTTACTTTAGTAAGTTTAATTATGGGAATATTTTCTCAGTCCAGTTGGTATCTTTTTTCCTACCTGTTAAGCCAATTTGAGCTATAAGCCATTTACAAACAAGGAAGTAAAGGTGACCCAGCTCCTTCATTGGTAAGATAAAGGGCAGAGTGTTCATTTAAAAGGTCTGGTCAATTTTTGTCACTAAACATTTGCATCTCATACTTGTTTATAACTTTGTACTATTGCCCAATCTATCTTTTAGGGGAACCCCCGCCCCCTCTGCCCCAGGTTTATTGGCATATAATACAAACCCTACAATTCAATCATGTCAGGCTTTGTAGACTAGATGCTGAGAAATTCTTTAGAAATGGCATCTAAAAGCATTTTAGATTTAGTTTGAGGAAGGCTCATTAAATCCCTGCCTTTGGTACCAGCATCTAAATTCAAATCTCTGTTAACCTTCTCCCAACTTGCCATTTCTTCCCATGCTTGTGCTCCTCCTGGCACTATTGAAATATGCATTAATTAGAAAAGATCAGCCGTGCCAGGCTGTTAAGTGTCTATTAAAATTCTAAACTTAAAAGAAAAACATTCTAAACTTGTCCATGAATTTCTGTGGATTTTCATGGGGACCAGGGAACTCCTTGATAATAAGCAAAGAGTTCCAGTCTTAACCCAAAATGAAGAGACATACGGAGACTTATCCTTTCCCCTGGATATTTAAATTTGAAATATATGCGGGGATGGAGTTTTTCTTGGTCTTCTAAGGTGGGCTGGGTTTAGAAGGTTTGGGTTAGAGAGGAAGTTCTGAAGAGTATTCTTAGAATCTGAAGACTAAGAGGGATGAGCTGAAAATACGGGGAGAGTAGCCAGTGGAGCTCTTTTCAATAAAAGAGTTTTATTAAGCACTTGAAACTCAGAGCATTGGTACGAATCAAAAAATAAATATCTCTGTGTTGTTGTTATTTTTGAAGATCCTGTTTTTCTAATTGCTCAGAAAGTTAAGTTTTACATGTCAAAAATTTTCCATTTGGGTCACTAGTTTTCCAGATTATCTTCAGTAAATGCATGCTTAAGTTTTAGAAACAAGCAAATGTGTGATCTGCAATGTGTGATATGCTTGTGCATATAAGAAATAGGAATCCCTGGAGGAGGTCCTACAGGGTATTTAGTGTTAGCTATACTCTTAACTACTAAAATGGTAGCCAAGTGTGTGTACAACAGTTAATCCTGCTTTTACTGTACTGCATTTATGAAAAGGAAAATGCTAAAGGACCTTAAAGTGTACATAGAGAAACCACAGAGACCACTAGCCAGGCTAGTTCAAAGTATGATCACTTACCAAAACAGACCCAGAGGTGAACCAAAAGTACAACTAGAGCTAATTGTCAATAACCCATGGAGAATTGCAATGCCAAGAGAGAAGAGGTCTGATGTAAAGGCCTTTATCTACATTCGATTCCCAAGAACCAAGGAAAGGAAACAAGGCTTTGGTACGACAGTCCCCCAGGGTCACAACATGATAAGTCACTTCAGATGCCCTGTAGTCTGACACCAAATATAGTAGAGAAAGCTCGAATGTTGTTTCAGAGTAAAACAGAGATGTTAGGAGTTCAAGATCAGCTTGAGCTGTGAGCCATGGGCCCATAAACCCAACATCATGGATTCCAAGGTATGATAAATCACAAAAGCATTTTAATAGGTTTTAGACAAGCACGTGGTTGCATGAATTGGCAGGCAACTGGGAATGTTAGAGGCAGGCATTCTCAATGATTGGAGATGGAAATTCCAGACGTATGGGAATATGAGGACACATTAGCTGGTAGGGTTGGGGAGACTATTAAGAGAAAATTATAGACATGATTTCTTAGAGCAGTTGCTATTAAAACTGCTTTCTCCAGCATTTCTTTTCCTAGGAGTTTCTTATAAAGAAGATTTTTAAATATTGGTATTTGTCCAGATCTTCCAGAAATAGGCTGCTGACTTACTATATCTGCTTGATCATAGAGAAAAATGATCACTATCGGGTACATTTTTTAATGGTGGTGAAAGGTTAAATCTTGAGAAAAACAACAGAATAAACTCACTACCATTGAGTGGATTCCAACTCATTGCAACCCTGTTTCCTGACAGCATCACCGGGACTAAGAAAATTTGTCACAGGAGAGAAAAAGTCCTTTAAGATTCAAATTGGATTCTAGATATGACAGAGGTCAAGATATGACAGAACTAAAGCTGCTAAGTAGACACACACTAAGTACCTCAGTTTTGTCTCATATCTATTCTATTATTGCCAAAATTCTGAATTCCTTTTGAACAAAGTCCATATATTTTCATTTTGCCTTAGCCCCTACAAATTACTTCGTTGGACTTACATCAATGGACTCATTGCTTCCCAAAGCACACCGCGTTGTTCTTTCTTTTTACTGCTTTTAAGAGTTACCCCTTCACTTTGGTTTTCAACAATTTTGCAGCAGTGTTCCTGGGTATAGTTTTCTTCAGATTAATACTGCTTGGGGTTGAATGACCCTTTTCAATATAGACATGTAAAGGTCTTATCAAATTTGAAAAGATTTTGGCCATTAAGCCTTATACTATGTACTCCCCCTTCTGTTTCTCCTATCTTATTAGAATTTATAGTTATTGATATTCTTCTACTAATCCCAGGAACTTTGCATGAAATTTTTAGTCATTTTTCTCCTTCAGATATAGTCATTTTTATTGATCTGTCTCGTTTACTTATTTTTTTCTTCTTTCATTCCATTGTGTTTTAAGATCTTTCAAGGAACTTTTATTGTATTTTTATTATCAAAACTTATATTGGAATCATTTTATATTTCAAGATTCTCCCTGAAATTTATTTTTAAAAATGTAGTACAGGATTAATTTTTTACCTCCGTGACATAGTTATAATAAAAGTCCTTGTTTAGTAAGTTCAGCATCTAGGCTTCTTTATTATACAATTGTCTTGTGATTTTTCTTTTTCTTTGCAAAGGGCTTACCATTTTCTGGTTCTTGTTTATTAGGTAATTTTAGGATTCTCTCCTGGAAATTGTGATTATTATGAGAGTATTGATTGCTTTGTTTTATTAGTCATTTAATTTAATTTACCTAAAAATATAAATTCTGTCACACTGGTGGTGGCACCAGCCCAAATCTCAGTACCAACCTTTTATTTTCAATCTGCCAGTTTGTAGTCTGTCACATGCATTCTTGGCTTCGGGGTTATCGAGAGACTTGGACAGATTTTATACCCAGAATGTAGAATTAATAGTTTCTGGCTCTTTTACCTCATTACTCTCTGGCAGCCCTGATGACTTTGGGCTTCCTCCTTGGTTCCTTGTGTGTGGATAACTTTCTATTAGATACTTTCTTTCTTTTTAAAAAGTCATTTTATTGGGGCCTCCTATAGCTCTAAGCACAGTACATGCATACATACTTTGTGTCCATATTCACAGTATTTTTTTTTGGGGGGGGGAAGTCCGACAACTTTTATCACCATCCATCCATCCATTGTGTCAAGTACAAAGTACATTTGTTGCCATCATTATTCTCAAAACATTTGTTTTCTGTTGAGTCCTTGGTATCAGCTCCTTATTTTTTCCCTCTCTCTTTGCTGCCCGCTCCCTCTTGAACACATAATTTATAAATTATCATTATAAGTTATTGTTATATTGTCTTACTACTCCCTTCACCCACTTTTCTGTTGCACATTCCCCAGGGAGGAGGATTTATGTAGATCCTTGTAATTGTTTCCCCCTTTCTACCTCACCCTCTCCACACCCTCCCATTATTGCCACTCTCAGCATCTGTCCTGAGAGATCATCTGTTCCAATGATCTCCCTGTGTTTCCATTTCCTATCTGTACCAGTGCACATCCACTGGTGTAGCCGGATTAAAAAGTTAGAAGTGGAATCTTGATAGTTGGGGTCGGGTGGGAATCATTAAAGAACTAGAGGAAAGTTGTATGTTTCATCATTGCTACACTCCACCCTGACTGGCTCGTCTCCTCCCCGTGACCCTTCTGTGAGACAATGTCTGGTTGCCTACTCATGAACTTTAAGTCTCCACTCCACATCCCCCCCTCATTCACAATAGTGTAATTTTTGGTTCTCTGACGCTGGATCTCTTCGACACCTCCTGATCACACAGGCTGGTGTGCGTCTTCCATATGTGCTTTCTTGCTTCTGAGGTAGATGGCCGCTTGTTACTCTTCAAGCCTTTAAGACACCAGATGCTATTTCTTTTATAGCCAGGCACCATCAACTTTCTTCACCACATTTGCTTATGCACCCATGTGTTTGTAGCAATTGTATCAGGAAGGTAAACACACAATGATAGGATTTTTTGTTCTTTGATGCCTGATACCTGATGCCTTTGGCTCCTTATGATCACATAGACCTGTCAGCTACTTTCTATTGCATCATTAATGTGACTTGCCTTCAGGCCAACACTGCAAACATGCAAATCATGTAAACCAGTCCTTTTTTTTGAACCACCTAACTGAAATACACTTGCTCGTCTTCGTCTCTCTGTAGAATCTCTATTAAGTGTGTGTGTGTGAGTGAGTGAGTGAGTGAGTGAGTGAGATGAGCGGGTGGGGGTTATTTCAGAGCTTATGGTGAATCTGTTAGGACTTGCCCCTTTATGCCAGGAGCACAACTCCCAAGATGTATTCAGTTTTAGTTCTTTTGAAGGTAAGGAAGAGTGATTTTTCTGATACTTTATTATCTTAAAATCTTGAGAAGGTAGAAAGTTTGTAACATTTGTAGTGAAAAGTAACAATAATAAAACTAGCTAACATGTTTGAGGGGTTCTTTACCATGACGTTCCAAGGTTGCTATTAGAAGCGTAAAGACTTCCTCTAACTTCCCCAAAGCCCACTTGTCCACACTATCTCATTTAAGAGCACATGCTTAGGGTTGCTTTTCAGAGGAAAAATATTCTCTGTGATTTCTTCTAGTGTAGAGGTTTGCATGTTGTGAGTAGTATCCAGAGCATCATCTCTGCTGTCTGATGAGCATCGTTTCTTGTCTGACTGCCTGTGTCTGATTAGTTTGGATCTTCAAGATTTAAGCAAATTTTGTTTTAACACTTGAATAGCTTCCAAAAGTGTCTTAATAATAAAAAAATAAAATGTACGGTACTAGAAATTATGTTTCATAGTTTTTCATACTTTTTACAAAGTTATTACTATATTCTAATTTTATTCATATGAAAGCCTGGCAGGCCAGGAACAATTTTTCTTTTAGTAATGTCAACACAAAGACATTATGTTAACATAAAATACATGAAATGATACTCAGTTTATCAGGTGTCCATGCTTTTTTATTCTTCCCATGATTAAGATCTACTTAAAAGGTATTTTCTATATAAGTGGTAAAATAATGATATTTTAACTTCCTTTATAATTATTCCCTTTTATCATTTTATTTATTCTTTCTACTCACCTTAACACATAAGGAAGACAATTTTCAGATGAGAAATCTAAAGACTCCAGGATTTATTTGTAAATGCCTTTTGAGTAACATAACTGCAATTTGGAGCTGTCGCCTAGATTTCTAAAGCTTCATTTTGTGTTCATTCCCGTATGCTACACTTAAGTTTTTTACTCCCAGGTGAACATGACCACATACAGCAGCAAGCAGTTATCATTACTTCAAGACCATTTACCCATAGAATCTTTACACTGCATCTATCAGTGTTGGCAACAATCATCACCTTATCGACTTGACAAATAATGGCTGTAAATGAGGTTTCTTTTGTAATCTCTTCCCAATGTCTTTTATACATTTTTTATTTTCTTCTCTAGAATGCATTGTGCGTAATACTGTTTTTTTTCCCTACCAATCTCAAAGTGAACTGCACAATATTTTCCAGAGTTCCATGTTTCTGTACTTTGAATTATGAATCCATCAATAATTTTTTTTAAAGATTCTGGTCCAAAGACCTATTTAAATGCAAAGTAGTATGCTTTTGGATGAAAATGCATTATAAATATTTATATTTGATAATTATATATAACCTTCTTCAAGGTCTTTTGAAGAGCTTTTTTCTTCACGGTTCTACCATCCTTCCTTCTTTCTTTTTCACTGTTCTTTCTCTTCTCATTCTCTCCCCCACCCCCTTTCTTCTCAGTACTAGATACTGTTATGTAAAAACTATATTCTATATTCTGTCAAGCACTCAAATTAATTTTAGAACAACTTTTGTAGGTAATTTAAGTATAGAAGGTAGATTGATTGTTCATTTTACTTTTGATTTATATGTGACATCTGTTCAGAACCTAACTAGCTCTCTGTTCAGAAACAGAGAAAATGTGGGACATATAAACTAAAAGCAAGTATCTGAAAAGCATGTTCACTGTTTTCTAATGAAGAGTCATTATAGCTTTTATAAAGAATGAGTGTGTTTGACTAGAGGATATAAAAAAGAAAACAGTGAATAGTAGGCTTTCAAGAAATTTACTAAATGATGAATGGAGTACAATATGTCTCTTATTGACTCTCTCTTCATTTTTTATGACCCACTGCCAAATAAACCCCTATATCTCTGTACAAAATAAGCATACCCACTGCCATTGAGTTGATGTCAACTCTTAGTAGCGCTAGAGCACAAAGTAGAACCAGGACAGACCACATTCCGAGACTGAAAATCTTTACAGGGGGAGGGGTGGCTTTTAGCTGTTCATCTTGCAGTTATCAACCCAATGTATAACCAGCTATGCCATCAGGCTTCTTAGTAACAAATCAGTAGCTTTAAAATTGCTGTTGTCAGTGCTCTTGACCTAGAACAAGACTTACAGTGTGAAAGCAGAGAGCACTAACCTTTATTTGCTTTAATTTGATTTTATACCTTTAGGGTAAATAGAGACACTGACTTATAGTGTTATGTTCTGGTACTTTTCCATTTTCAACCTGGCATTTAAAATCAGTGAGATGCAGATTTAACCTTCATTTTCCCCCTCGAGTCTAAGTCATTTCTATATTTCTTTAGTTATTGAATGCATTTTTACAATACAATAAAATTATACATTACATTGACTTTTAGGAACATTTATATCACGTACTTTACAGCGTTTAATGTAGAACCTCTCAGGCATGTGTACTTTTTAACAATAAATATATTTAAAATCAAAGTTGGTTAGCAGTTGACTTTTTGTTTCCTTCTTAGGAAATGAAAGGTTCTGGGAGAAAAAAAATGCTGCATAATTTTAACTATATGTCATGTAGTAATCTCCTTGAAACGGATTTTTTTTCTAGAGCATCTTATTGCTTCTATGGAATACAAGCAAGAATAAATTCCAGCTATTAACATGTTTTTCTTGACTAATGTATTACAGAATCATTCACTGCGGACCTTTATGTTCCTTTAGAGCCAACTATTAATATCACATTGGCATTATTGTTCTTTAAATTGTAGTATATAATTGCACTCAAGTCTATAGAATTAAAATAAACTTGTATGATTTTCTATTAACATTTTGAACAAATTGGTTAAATCATAATAATGAGTTAGAGAAGCAAATAATAGAGAACTTTTTCTTGTAATTGTTTCTGTTGGTATGAAACATTGCAACATATTGAAAATTATGGCCCATGCACCTAAGAAACTTTTTACCCAGTTTGTTTTTTTTCCCCTGGCATTTGTTTTAAATAGAATTTGACCCATATAAGCAGAAGATACTGTAGTACATTATTCTTTTTCAGTAATCTTCTGTAACTTTTATGTATCTAACTCTGTGTTCTAACCCACACTCATAATAATCATGCCGTCTATTAGACACCCTTATCACTTTAAAGATGTCAGTACTGTCAAGAACTTTAAGAGAACATCTAGTTTTGCTATTATCTGCCTTAGATGGGAAACATCTTATTTTATAAATGAGACACGTTAGACAGTTGGAGCTGGGGGAATACAAGTGACCTTTTCTTGCCATTTGGTGACTAAATGGACTTGAACTTTCATCTCCACAACTATTTGCCTGAACCATAAAGACCATAAATGTATTGATAATTTCCCACAAACTTCAAAGTCTAATGAAAATGCTAAAACATGTAAGGATAAATTAGACATAACACAAATTAGGCATCATATTTTTACTCTAGCAGATTTTTTTACAACCCAAGTAAGAAAAACAACACAACAGGAAAACAAACACCTCTGCTGCTTTTCTTGTCTACTTTTATTTACTATATGGTCTAGAGCTGTGTTCTGTACAGTATGTATTCATGTTACTAATAATAGTTTTCTTTTAATCCTCTTTATTAGTAAAGCTCATTTTTACATATAATTAAAATTCACAAATATAAAGGCATTTCAAGGATATTGTATAGATGATTTCTCTGAATTTTTCCAAAAATTTTTCGTGCCGAACAAATTCTTCATTGTCATTCATCCAGTTTACTAGAGAGGGCTGCTAAGAATTAGCATTACATTTATAATTCTTCCTCTACTCACATGGAAGAAAGTTTGTTGAAAAGAAAGAAAGTTTGTTGGTTGAATAACATTTATTTTATTTATTTTCTGTCAGCAGAGTGCTTAATTATTGGGATGAATAACTTTTATTAATGTACTGTTATTGCTTAAAAAGCATAATTTTATTGCATGTTACAATCAAGCAGACATCATCATGCTCATGAAGTTTTATTGTAAATATTGGGTATTTAATATTTTTGCTCTTTAACAATATCAATAATTTCATTTCCCTTAAGGGAATACAGCTGTTTCCAGCCTACTCAGTGCCATGTCAGGTCATAAAATCATCTTGACAGAAAGTTCTAAATTATAAATAGTCTCATAATGACATTCAGCATAGTCAGTACATTTATGAAAGAATTATTAAGGAAAATGTCATTTCAACCCTTCACTACCAATATATTCTCCCACATTTCTGCAGCCATCTTTTAGCACTCAGATAATATTTGCATTAAGCAGTCAGACTATTAGGATGATCAAATTCACAAATAAAAAGACATTCTAGAGCTATTGGATAATTTGCTTTCCTAAAATTTTCAAAAGTGTTTCAATCATAAATATCTTAATAATTTACCCTATGAGACTGCTAAAAGACTGGAGAGTTAAGACACCAAAGTTTTGATATTACCCCAAAAACCATGTTGCTGTCGAGTTGGCTCTAATAATGACCCTATTCCCAACAGAAAGAAACACTACCCTGGCCTGTGACATCTTCATAATTGTTTTAGTTGTTGAAACCACTGTGCCAGTCCATCTTGTCGAGGCTCTACCATTTTTTTGGTGCTCCTTCACCTTACCAAGCATGATGTTCTTCCACAGAGACTAATCTTTCCAAAACATGTGAGATGAAGTCTCCTATTCTCACTTCCCAGGAGCATTCTGGCTGTACTTCTTCAAAGATATTTGTTTATTCATCTGACTGTCAATGGTACATTCAATATTCTTTGCAAGTGTCATAATTCAAATGTATTGGATTTTCTTCAGCTTTCCTCATTCACCTGTATATGAAGTGACTGATACCGATCATATCAAGCTTGAATTGTGTTATGGTCATTACTGAAAAAAAATTGGGGGTCAGGTTAAAGCTGAGATTGGGAGATGTTAGTGTTAGATTAATAGAAACCTATCCAAATGTACAAGAACTAGCAATTTCAAATACTTAATTGCAATTAATGAAGAAATTGTAAGCCAGTAATTGATTTGTCTCATTGTTACCTTAGCAATTTTAAAGTATAGGGCGTTTAATAAAATGCTATAAACATTGCTTTCCCAGTGTTGACTATAATGTCCTTGGTGTTAATGTGTTCTGATTTTTAAATACCCAATTAGTTTTAACATCTTATTAGGATGTTTAAATCCGTTTGAAATTTACTTTTAACCCCATACATTGCTTTTATTTGAAAAAAAAGTTTTCAAAAAAGCTTTGATTTTTAAATCACTGTAGTGCTGTGAATTACCTCTCGCTTGTATGTGTCGGCTTGTATACTTGAAAATTGTGGTAACTAAAACTAGAGATAGGTAAAAGAGAAGATAAATGAGAAGAAAAAAAGAATTGTAACATTTTGCAATATGAAAAGTTTCAAAAAGATAGTGTAAATTCTATTATCTTTTCATATAATTTTTGATAGACTTTTTGAAACCTTGTTGTATAAGTCTATTTTGAAAAACCACTCTTATTAACCATTAATCTGTATTATGGTCATTACTAAAACACCTATAGCCTGTGACGCTGGCATCGGGAGATATTAGTGTTAACAGGAAAATTTTTTTTAAAGCAGAAACATTTAACTTCTGTGAATATGTAACAGCAATACCTCAGATATATTGCATATAACACAATAAAATGAGTCACGTGATTTTTTTGTTTTCCAGTGCATATCTTTCTTCTAGTTTAAGTGTATAATAGCATTATGAAAAAGTTTTAGATAATGTGGGATTTCCAAAATGTGACATATAAACATCAAGTTGCGCATATGCTGTTAGGAAAATGGCACTGATATTCTTGCTAGATGTAGAGTTTCCACAAACTTTCCATTTGTGGAAATATCTGGAAGTGTAATAAAGTGAGACACAATAAGACAAAATACTGTGGTGTGGGTGAAAATTAATGCCCTTTCAAGCCTTGTCTCCCAACCTGGAAGCGTGTAAACAGTGCTTTGTATTCTGCTGCTCTCTTCAAACTTTAGCTTTCCAGCCTATTCTGACTTATAGTGTCCCTATAGAACAGAGTAGAACTGTCCCTTCAGGTTTCCAAGATTGTACATCTTGACAGGTGCAGATTTCTGTGTTAGACAGAGTTCTCTAGAGAAATAAAACTGGGACACTAGTAATTCTCTTTATACATTCATATAGATAGAAGGATATATACAATAAGAAATAAACAGTTAACTAATCTATAAAGCAGTACAAACGGCTCGGTGCAACTCACTTGCATGAGACAGCCAGTAGACGTGCAGTCTTTGAGGTCTTGAGGGCTGCCGAGTAGTCCTCTGTAGAGCAATTCAGGGTATCCAGCCACAAGCAGCAAACAGCAGAGCAGGTCACCAACAGTCAGCCCGATGACAGAGTCCAACAGTCCCAGCTCAAGAGATGTATATTCCAGGAGCATGACAAAGCACGGCTTGAAGGAGCCTCAACTCACAGCAACACAGTCCATGGATTAGGTGTCCCATGGGAAGTAGTCACTTGGAGATCGAGGCACAGGATGAACAAGGCAGCCGGGTGGTCTGAAGTTCCAAGAACAGGAGCTCCAGAGTGGGGCTCGCCAAGCCATTTCTATCTCTGCCCTTCAATTGATCTTACTGTGTTCATTGGCCATGTTGTCACAACAGACCTACCTATCTTTTTTGGCCATGTTGGCACAACAAACTTATCTATCCCAGCTTCTATACTACCAACCTCTCAGCACCCTTCCCATCAGGGGTCCCCGAAATCACCTAAGTTGGTGGCTGATCCTTACTGCTATCTTTTAACTCTGCTTTACAATTACATCTTTTTAATACCACATTCATTTCAATAGGGATGCTTTCTTCCTGAGCTTCTCCCAGTTTAGCAACATTCATTCCTCTTTTAGGCATGTCTTGTAAACAGCTCAATACGTTTATCCTTTCTTTTCTCAATTTGTTTCTCAAAAGCGATTTCTGAGAAAGGTTCAGTGTTTTGAGTTGTTCCCCCAAGCTACCTAATCACTTCTTGCCACTTATCTTTGAAACTGCCTGCTGAAAAACAGAATGGTACCAGCAGATGTAGGTCAATTCATTTGATTTCTCATTTTCCTCATGCTCACATAACATGACCCAAGGAAAATGAGAAAGCATAATATTTTTAGCTCTTTTTGAAAGCTTTGTATTCTGGATGAATTTAGGCCCTCCCAAATTTTGGATATTTTGAGACATCCTGCTGTTTATTCTAGATTAGGTGTCAACTTTAAGAAATAATTTTGTGTTTTGGTATTCAGCAGGAGAGAAACAAATATCAGTCAACCTGGTTTATTTGGCAAATAGCATTACCTTTTTTAGTATGTGCCAGGCATAGTGCTTGCTCCTGATGGTAACAGTAAGGAAAGATATTTCTCAGAAGAGCTCATAGCCTAATGAAGAAGATGTTCAAATATATCCATGACCTCAGTGGCTGATGTATCAAATTGCTAATTGTTTTTGGGCCTTACAACAGGCCTTAATGATCTTTTCATTAATATTCATATATCCCTGATCTGGCGTATTCAAAGATATGCAATTCCTTTCTGTTTATTTTGCCTCTTTCATTATGTTTTTAATGTGAATTTGATGAATACATGTAGCATATATGACTGTTTAACAATATATAAAACCAATAATGTCTGTTTTTAAAGCATTACGAGACCTGTAGAGGGAAAGTACTGGGCCAACAGAAATAGTGTTCTTTCAACAAGCATGTATTGTGTATCTTTAGTATATGGAGCTATTCTTTTGCCCTAATCAGTGATACAAAGATAAACAAAACAATTGTGTAGGTTGAACGACTGATAATTTGGGGTATGGGTTGGAATTCAAGTTATGGGGAGGGGCATAGCAATCAAGACATCCTTACTACTTTTATTTAAAGAACAATGACATGCCTAAATGAGCATCTTTGATGATTAACTACATTCTCTGTCTTATAACTCTGAATCCATATGATTTGTAATTAGATGTACTTCTTAATCTTTGTGGGTTGCCTTAATCTTTGTGGGCTATACAGACTCAACATTAAGTTAATTTCTTATCAACTGTGTATTCTTCAGTATTACCTCTCCTTTGGATATGTATTGCCAAAGTATAGTCAATCCCCAGGTTGTGAAAGAAATTTAGTCCTAATTGTATCTTTAACGAATGGACACAACATTAAATTGAAGGAAAGAAGTCCTCAAAGCTCCCTCTTTCGCCAGTGTTATCAATATTATTTTAATGTTATCTAAGTGCTTGGAGTTATAAAAATCTAATAGACTCAATCTATGATTTGAAATATATATTTACCATATTAATCTATGGTTTAATATAGTTATTTTTAAAAGCTAAGCTGGGGCTCACAGTGCGAATGTAGTTCTCATAACTGCATACAGGTTTTTTGTGAGTTTACCCTGTTGGGGAGGCACTGTGCCCTTGAGGGTTCAGTTTTTCCAACATTCTTTCGTAGCCCACTAGTAAAACTCGTTCTTATGAAGGGGACTCAAATCATGTTCTTTTACAATATACTCTGAGTTTGGGTGACAATAAAGAAGTCTGAGGGGGCAAGGTAAAGTCAATAGGATAAGATTTCCCAATAAAGTTCATGTAGGACAGTCCTTGCTACCCCTGAAGAATGAGCAAGTGCATAGTCTTGCTGGGGGTAAAAGAAAAATCCCTTGGCGCAACTTACTTGACATTTTTCCTCAATAGTGCAATTTCCCATGTTTTAGAAACTTCTTTGTAAGTACTCATGATTATCTGTGTCCTTGTAGAAAATCTGTAAAGTCTACTCCTTTGGGTCCCTAAAAAATAGGCCCCATAGCCTTTGGAACTGATTTCTCTGCCTGGAAATTTGCTGACCCCGCAGATGTCCTTGGAAGCCACAGATTTGACTGGGTTCCTTTTGAAGGCCTTCCAAGAGGATTAAAACAAATGTATTGCTGAGATAAGTTGTCTGTATTCTTCTACTAATTACAGAGAAATGTTTAAATACATTTTATTTGGGATAAACCATACGTCTATTAACTGCAACCTTAGCAACAATAGTTTTTTATTTACCCTGTTGTATTGAATAGATAGCAGAAATATGGACTGTTAAAAAACTAATCATAGTAGTACAATGCGGTTATTAATCAAATTAACTATCTAATGATTCAATTTTATTTTGGGGGCTGGGTCTAAGCATTTAACACAATTCTGTAATATTAAATTAGTATCTTCCAGTGGTGATTTTCTATGCTTGCATTCCTTCTGTAAAAAGTAGGGAAGTATATATCTTATTTTTAGATGATACTAGTAAGCATGGATTAAGGATAAGGATAAAGCAAGATATTATACATTATCCATGTAAATGTCAATAACAACTCTTCATTGTAAACGATTTAGACTCATATTTGGCTCTGGATCAATACCAGTCATCTCCTTAACCAGATGGTTGGGGAAGAGTAAGAAAATTTGTTTTATTATGACATTTTTTTTCTACAGAATTTTAGGTTCTCTGGTATATATATAAAAGCCCCTATGGGAATATGATTAAGCACTCCGTTGTTAACCAAAAGGTTGGTAAATTAAATGCAGCAATGACTCTGAAAAAGAAAAGACTTGATAATCTATCCCTATAAAGATTTCCAGCCTAGGAAACCCTAGTAAGAAGTTCTGCTCTGACTGTGACTGCAGAGAACAACGATGACAACATCAGCAACAACAGCGTGCTATGTACCACTCACCGCCACGGAGTTAATACTAACTCACAGGGGCCTGGCTGCAGGCCAGGGTGAAACAGCTCTTGGGAGTTTGACATGGGAGTAGAAAGTTTCATTTTTCTCCGTTTTGAGTAGCATCCCAGTGTTTAACCACTTAGCTTAAAAAAGGGCCTACTTGTCATTTACCAATTTTCTGATTATAAGACGTATCCCATTTATTAAAAATTTGAAAAATATCCTCAGGTGGTATTTTCTATGGTCTGGTTCCTGTCTGAGATGCCCCCTGAAGGACCACCCTGTAGGATTTATGGAAGGGCTTAGTGACAACTGGGCCACAAGAAAGACAGAATCTGACTCTGGAAATGCTTCCTACCTTTGTCTATGATGTGTTATTCAGGCCATAACACCATATAACACCAATTTAGCATGATGACCTGGTCTTCAGAATTGAATCATGGCAAAAAACCATTGGTTTGGGGGATAATGGACCAAAAAGGAGGTGCAGAAATATTACAAGTAAACCAGAAAAGTGTGGAGAGACCTAGGTATTTGCTTCTAGCCCATTCTTTTCAGTTTGTGAATACTTCAAAAAAATTATGGAAAAATTCCATTATTTTTTGATTCTATTTTTCCATAAACTTTTTGATGCTCTCCTTGTCATAGCAATACTGGCCATTTATTGGCAAGAAACATATGAAACTAAAATGAATCTTGATTTTCCACAGTATTCTAGACTCCCCACTACCTCCCCAATATAGCCATCTCTGGAGAAACAATTAAGCTTCTTTTCTTTTTAAATCCTTCAAATCCTTATCATTTCCTATAGCCCTTCATGAATTTTTCTCTGATAATCTCATTGTATCTCTTCATGCACTTTAATTGTAGGCAGGCTGACCTATTTTAGTTCATTCTCTACTTGACTGTGATGTCTAGGGGCCTAGGACCTCTCACAGTACTTAGCTGGTAGTAGACCTTTAGTAAATGTTTAATTGAATTCTAATTTTATAAATCTTGGCAGAGCACTTCAGCAGTGGGTAGATATTTTCTACTTTTAGTGCATTCTAAAACAGAGTGGTGAAAATGGGAAGTATGAAAGCAAGTTAGAAGACTCTTCTTTTTTTCTCTCTTTTTAAAATTTTGGTCTCTGGAGATAACTCATAAGGACAAGAGGCTGAGTATTTCAAGTTTGCTTTTGAAAACTGAGTCATAGATGTTGCATTTCAAGCCAAGTAGAAGTTTGATTATTCTATACTTCATGGTTTTTAAAAATTCTAGTTGCTATAACAACTTTGATATTTCTTTATTATTTTTAGCACTTCAGTTGCCATAACAATATCTTTAAAAAATAGCAATTTTCTTTTTTAAAGGAAAAAGTCCATTTCAATTAAAAATGAATATGAATCAACATTTTTTCCTTATAATATGAACCCATAATTTAAGGTATGCTTGTTTTATTCTGTTTTCATGCCATTTTAACAGATTGTTTGCAAGAGATGTTTGAAGGTTGCATTTCTCTTCTATGACTTACTGTACAAAAGTTGAATGGGACATAATTATTTTGAACCTTTCCCATGAGAAAATATTATTTATTAAAGGATTTCATTGTTCAAACGATGCTATTAAACATTTTAATTTTTAGAGTTTCTTCATTCTATAAAATAAGTAAAGAGCTTTACTGAAACATAGACATTAGTCCTGGGAGATTTAAGAACACTCAGAAATACTTATTTTCTATGCCATTTTTAATTGCATAAAAATGTTACCACATTGATTTAGTTATTACCTCAGTTATCTAACAGTAATTATCAGCTCAGGTCCAACTTATGACACTTCACTCCTGGAGATGTTCTTCTTATAAGTTTAATTCCTGATATTTAGAAAAGCAAAGGGGTCCTATTTCTATGTGTATGATACAAATAGAGTTCAGGAACATAGAGAGCTCTTTATGCTTTTCTCCATGACCAGAGCAAACTACAGGGCCCTGGAGACATAATGATCCCATGTTGGGCTGCTTACTGAAAGACTGACTATTTAAGACCACCAGCTACTCCGTGTGGGGAAAATGCGGCAGTCTGTTTCTGTAAAGCTGTACAGCTTTGGAAACCCGATGTAGCAGATTGGCCTTGGCCTGCAGAGTCATTCCATGGCAGAATCAACTCAGCAGCAGTAGGTTTTCTGAGTATAGCTTTCAGAACTTAAGGAAGTCTCTGTTTCTATCTGTTTATAAATGTATATTGAATCCAGCAGCTGCTTGTTTTGACTGTATCAGAAGATAATTTTCTAATCGATGTAATACTAGCCTATAAGCAAATCGTAAGTTTGGTTCGGAACTCTTGGTTAAAGGAGATAGAGAATTTAATAATAGACTTTATGGATATTTAGATGGAAATGGGAGTAAAAATTGTAAAGTTAGAAAAAATACATTAAAGTGTCTTTAAAATATTAGATAAATGCTCTCCATTATCTGGAAAGTACAGTATTCATGCAAGTAAAATTTTCACATAATTAAAGCTTGGTAATTTAAAAAATGATTTTATTGGCATATACCTCACATATATACAATTTAATCATTCAGTCATAACATATGAGCTTTCATCAGCACAATTAATTTCACAGCATTTTCTTCTCATATGCATTGTTGTTCGCATCTCTTTTCCCCATTCTTTCCTGCATGTCCCTAGGCAGTTATCAATCTAGTTATTGTCTTAGAACTTTCTATCTCGGATTTCATGTATAGGAAATTGTGCAAAACACAAATAGGAAGCAAACAAACAAAAACCCAACAACTATAGCTAATAAAAACATAGAAAAGCCTCAATCCAAAAGAAAGAAAATATTAAAAATGGAAACCATTTTAAAATTGGTCACAAGGGAAATCAAATCAGAAGGTCTTACATTTTAACGTAAACACATCTGTCATAATCAGCTCTATAATGCCCTCTATCTGATAGCAATGCTATTCACAACCTCTACTCTGAGCATAGGGGATTTACCAGAGACTTACTCCATGCAGGGCTCTTGCAAATGGGTTAAGATAGTCAGATTTATCTCACAAACCTTTAACATGTTATTATGAGACAACTTTCTAGAGGACATATTATTTCATAAAGGAGAGTGTCGATGAAAAAGATGGATTGAGATGAGAGGGATTGGCACCATGCCAGTAGGAACTGTGAGGATGGCACAGGCCCGGGCAGTGTTTCATTGAGAGGCACGTAGGATTGCTATGAGTTGAAGCACACTCTGTAGCAACTAACTAAAAATTCTCTTTTAAGCTATTTCTAGTTCCAGGATTTTCCTAAGATGCCTTGTTGAGTTTAGACAATATTTTTTAAAAACGTCTTTTTTAAAAAAGAATATCAAGAAGGGATACACAGCTCATTAGAAAATAGAAAGTAATTTTACAGCAGCAGCAGCTTACCAAGTAGGTATAGAAAGTTTACTGATAGTAAGATACTACTAACCAACCTTGAATAAATAACTGATATGTACTTTGCATGCTATATTTCTATTTTTTAGAGCTAAGTTTAATAGTTAGGTATTATCTTCACTTAAAGATGAAAACTGAGACATGGGGAGAATGGCAGGCCAAATAGTGTATGAGGCAACAAAGTACCACCAAAATATGTCTGATTCTAAAGCCTACATTCTCTTCTCTAAGTCATATTACCCTTTCTGCAAAGTCGGAGAAAATATGTAAAGAAGTATCATGCTATATATGGTTTGATTTCATTTGTGTGCATTCTAGTTTTTATTGATTGACTTGATCTACCTTACAAATCTGGCTAGACCAGAGGATGTACACTGATACAGATAAGAATTGGAAACACAGGTAATTCAGGAGAAATTATTGCTTCAGGACCGGTGGTGAGAGTGGCGATGCTGAGAAGGTGGAGGGAAGGTGTGGGTAGAAAGTGGGAACTGATTATAAGGATCTATATATAACCTCCTCCCTGGATTATGGACAACAGGTAGAATTGGGATCATGATAGTAGGTGGGGGAAGAAATATTTAAGAGGAAAGTTGTGTTGCTACACTGCACCCTGACTGGCTTGTCTCCTCCCTGTGACCCTTCTGTAAAAGGATGTCCAGTTGCTTACAGATGGGCTTTGGGTCCCCAATCTATACTCCACCTCATTCACAATGATGTGATTTTTTTCTTCTTTGATGCCCAATAACTGACCCCACAACACCTTGTGATCACACAGTCTGGTGTGCTTCTTCCATGTGGACTTTGTTGCACTGAGCTAGATGGCTGCTTTTTTACCTTCAAGTCATTAAGACCCCCATATGCTATATCTTTTGATAGCTGGGCACCATCAGTTTCTTCACCACATTTGCTTATGTACCCATTTGTCTTCAGTGATAGATCGTGTCAGAAAGGTAAGCACTGTGGAATGTCAATCTAATAGAACAAAGTGTTCTTGCATTGAGAGAGGACTTGAGTGGAGGCCCAATGTCCATCTGCTACCCTAATACTAAATCTGTAAATATATACACATAGATCTATTTTAATAGCTCTCATTCTTTATGGGACATTGCTTTAGAGGATTCTGATGCTATTCTCTTAAACAGCAATATAAATGAATCTTTTATAATTTCTTGAAACTCACTCAAATACTTTGGAGTCCATTTGATGATCATATATAGAAATGGAACTCTTGATACATGTAAATATAATCACAGGTTTATTATGTTCTTGAGATTATATATGTGCAGACAAAGTGTGACTTATTAATAAGTTTTGACATGTAGACATGTATGTATAAATGTAACCTTTTGTATCTAGCAAAATGCAGAACATCTCTATTATCTCAGGAAGTTATAACTCTTTCCAACCAACTTTTTTTTGTTAGAATATCATTTTATTGAGAACTCTTCCAACTCTTGTCACAATCCATATATTGCTTGTATCAGGCGAATTTGTACGTATGTTGCCTTCATTCTTTTCTAAGCATTTACTTTCTATTGAGCGCTTGGTATCAGCTCCTCTTTTTCCTCCCCAACCCCCATCTCATAAACCCTTGATATAGTGTACGTTGTTATTATTTTCATATCTCACACTGACCACTGTCTCCTTTTTCCCATGTTCTTGGGAGAAAGCACCCATCTCTTATCTGTAAGCTCCCATTTCTTATCTCCACCTGTGTACATGTTCCCGTCTAGTCTGAATTAAGATGCAGCACTAGGGTCATGGTAGTGTGTGTGTGTGTGTGTGTGTGTGTGTGTGTGTGTGTGTGTAAGCCTCAATGAACCAGAGGAATGTAGTGTGTTTCATTGATGCTTTAATTGCACCCTGGTTGACTCACCTCTCCCCTGCGGCCCCTCTGTGGGGGGCTTGTTCCATTGTCTATAGATGGGCTTTGGATCTCTGCTCCAACCCTCGCCGTTCTCAACAATATATTTTTGTTTGTTTGTTTTTTATATGTCTGTTGATGCCTCTTACCTGGTCCCTGTGACTCCTTATGATCACACCAGCAGTGTGCTTCTTTCCTGTGGACTTGTTACTTCTCTGCAGAATGGCAGCTGTGTAACTTCAAGCCTTTAAGACACCAGATACTATATCTTTTGATAGCTGAGCACCACATTTGGTAATGCACACATTGTGTCTTCAGAGATTGTGCCTAGAAGGTGAACATCTCAGAATGCTGATTTGTTAGAACAAAGTGTTCTTGTATTGAGGGCGGGTATGAGCAGAGGCCTGAATTCTATCATCTATCTCCGTATAATGCCATATAAAACATATGTACCTAGGCTAAGCCCTCTATTTTTGTGGATTAGTGTACCTACATATGTACACCACTATGTTATACCTCTATTCATTGCTTTGCTTCCTATGCCCTTCCTCTGTTTCCTTTACTTTTCTCCTGCCCCACTGTCACTTCCTCTTACCTCCATCTCTTGGTACTTCCTCTTAGCTAGTTTGCTGTTGTTCTGCCCCATGGCCCACCCTACCCCCCATCCCTATCTCATCCTTGTTGTTGACTCTAATACCCTAGTTGCTCCCCTTTCTATGGCGCTGCATGCTCACTACCCCTTCCCCCACTGCCTCACCCACCAGGTCTCCTCAGGACTGTTGATCCCACTGCTCTCTCCTAGAGGGCATGCTTCCTAAGCCTACCTTATTTAAGTAGGCACACCGACTATGACATAGCCCAAACTGATTTAAAAAAAAAAGTTTGAAAAGAAACAAGAAGAAAAAGAAAAGGGAGGGGGGGAAAAAGAAGAAATATACCAAAATCCTGGGTGTGTTCGCTGGCCTTCATGACTATCCAGGAGCTGCCCCTCCTGGACTGGAGTCCCTTTGGTGGTGGTGGGGGTGGGGGGGGGCGGTTTCCTCAGGTGCTTCGTAGCTTTGCTTTGTTCCAGCTACTGATCTGGTATGTTTCGTTCTTGGTCTGCCCTGCCATCGGGGGTTCAGACTGCACTACCTTCCCACCTGTGAACCCAGAAATGCCCTTTCTTGCAGTCTGCTCCAGTAAGGGGGCAATATGACAGGAGCTGTTGTTGGCTGCACAGTCCCCTCTGGGACCCATAACTCTCTGCAGGGATGTCAGTGTCTGGGTCTGGTGTGCCAGTGTGGGGTCCAGTCTGGCTCTCTTCCTCCCTGCTGGTCTGCTTCTGTGTGGCTGTGGCATCCTGGCCCCTCTCTCCAACCTGTAGGTTTAATGTTATCTGTCACACCTATTTCTAGGTAGGGATCCAGCCAATTCTTGAAGGTGTGTATACATACGTACTTACATTCACACACTCACACATAGGCTCTGAGGCAAGTATTGATTTGATTTCAACAAAGATTTGTTGAGCTTGTTCTAAAACTTCATATATGTAAATATAATCACAGCCTGTGCTGTTACTTTTTATTTTGAACTAGGATTCCAGTGTATGCCTTTCCACAGTGTGTCCATTTTCATGTTGATGGATTTTTGAATTGTTTCCACTATTGGGCTATGTGAAAAACAACTGCTGTAAACATTCAATGTAGAAATGTGTTTTTGTGTCTCTTAGATGGAATTTATAGGTCATAGAATAAGAAGAGTTGATTGATGCTATATGAAACAACTAAACTGTTTTTTGAACTTTTCAAAGTTGGTCCATTTTACACTGCCTTCAGCAGTTTCTGAGTCTCTGCTTGGTCTTTGTCTTTACCAACGCTTTGTTTTTGTCAACAGTTGACAGCATTTGGTGTGTGTGTGTGTGTGTGTGTGTGTGTGTGTGTGTGCTCTAACCTATCCACCTCTAGGTGTATATAGTTTAGGTGGCAGGTGATAAGGGTGAAGATCTGGAAAGGTAAGAAATTGACAATTGAACAGAAATTGGAAACGACTCACTTTGTTGCTTGTTTAATGCAATAATTGTGTTTTCCTTTTCATGTCTTTTATTTATTTTTTCTTGCCTAGTGCATTAGCTAAGACCTTACCAATTAACATAGATAGCAGGCATCTTTTCTCTTTTCCAGGGAAACAAGACTTTTACCATTAAATATTAGCTAAAAATAAATATATTTATATTTGCTTTTCACAAATTTATTTTTATTGGGCTGAGAAAATTTTTGTCTTGTGTCATTAACCTTTGTTAGGAAATCTTAAGCTAATAATTTATCTCCTAGTAAAATGAAGTTAATAGCATTCCTGTTTTTTCTGTCCTTCCCCTTTTTCACCCACTGTCATCCAGTTGGTTCTGACCCACAGCACTCCTCTGAGAGAGGGAGTGGACCCACCGCTTCCACTGGGGAAGCAGCTGCAAGGTCGGGAGTGCAGCCTGCTGTAAGCGCCATGGGACGAAACAAGATGAGGTTCCCTGCTTGTGTCAGACAGGGTTCTCTAGAGAAATAAAAGCGGGACACTGGTAATTCTCTTTATACATTCATATAGATAGAAGGATATATAAAATAAGAAATTAACAGTTAACTAATCTACAAAGCAGTACAAATGGCATGCTACAACTCACTGGCATGAGACAGCTAGTAGACTGTCAGTCCTTGGAGCCTTGAGGGCCACTGAGTAGTCCTCTGTAGAGCAATTCAGGCTCTCCGACTACAAGCAGCAAACAGCAAAACAGGTCACTGTCCCCAGCTCTAGAGATGTATTTTCCAGGAGCATGGCGAATCAGGGCTTGAAGGAACCTCAACTCACAGCAACACAGTCCATGGATTAGGTGTCTCATGGGTAGGGTGGCTTGGAAATCGAGACACAGGATGAACAAGGCAGCCGGCTAGTCCTAGTCCTAAAATCCAAGAGCAAGAGGGCAAAGGCGGGACTTGCTTAGCCATTTCTATCACTGCTCTTTAATTGATCTTATGCGTGTTGATTGACCATGTTGTCACAGCAGACCTATCTATCTTCTTTGGCCTTGTTGGCACAACAAGCTTACCTAGAACACTGCTCCTTAAAGAATGACAACCTTGGAAACCCTATGTATGGCCTCTGTTAGTCGTAAAGGGGTTTATTCTGTTGTGGGTATGTACTCTGAGGCATTAGAGAACAAAGCAGGCATATATGGGTGTCAGAAAGGAACCATTTTAGATAAGTCCTAAGCAACATGGATTTCAAACAAAACACAACAACTCACTGCAATTGAGTTGCTGGTGCTGATTCTTATTGACCCCATTGGATACAATAGACTGCTCCTGTGCATTACTGAGACGGTCACTCTTTTTTTTTTTTCCAATGATTTTATTGGGATTTTGGTTGACAGCTCAATATGTAACCATTACCGTACCAGAGATCTTTAAATAATTTACATTGCTCCTTACTTATCATAGCATACTCGATTACCTAAACTCAAGCATATAGGGGCCCCAAATATTGAGAATTTCTAGGGCCCCCTCTTCTGCCTACTCATGAATTCTAATGAGAAATATGACTGTATATGTATCTGTTCATCAGGGATCCATGATGCAGCTTCTTTTTAAATACTACTATAACATTAGTAATTGATGGCAAAAGTGAAGCATGTTATTTTACTGGAATGAGATGATCTTGACTATACGTTTTTTAGTAGATGTAGAGCTCAAAGATTTTTATTATATAAAAATAATGTGTTAGTCCGGGTTAACTATAGAAACATACTCATAAACACTCGCATGTAGAAGTAAGAGCTTTATATAGAAGAGCAGCTGTATATTGAGAAAAAACCCCAGCCCTGTCCAGATCAACTGCATAAGTCCATTATTAGCCCATATTCTAATACCAGTCTATAAATTCCTCTTCACACTCACACAACATATGCAATGATGCCAAATGCAGGGAGATTATATACCATTGGGTATCCAGTGGCAGTGGCAGCATCTCAGTGAAGGCAGGGTCTCCATGTGGCCTCTTCTGCTCCAGGGCTATAGCACCATCAGAGTAGCCCCATGTGTTTTGTTAGCAGAAAGATGAAGGAGAGACTGAGTGTGGGTCTGATCTCCAGTGAGCTATTTATCTCTGTGACTTGATTGACAGGCTCACCCCTTCACTCTTAATAGTCTCAAGTTGACACCAGATTATGTAGCTACCACAATATCTATTTCCTACAAAAGAATATTCCCCAATGTTTACAGTAAAGAAAATGAGACAGTGAACTTAGTTGTTTCAACATTCAGTGTAAAATTCTGTTGTTCTCCCACAATGAAAGATTGACTTTCACCAGTTTTGCTTTGAATAGCTCATATTTCAATCTTTATGATTGTTTCATAATAAATGCTATCATTATAAAAGAACAAATAAAAATGTCATAAAAGAAAAATTTCAGAAAACAAACAATAAATTACTATATTTTATTTTAGACAGATCTTTCATCTCTAACATATTATAATTAAAAGACATTCCTCTCTATTTTTACTCTTGCAAATCCTTCAATGATTTTATCACTAATAATCTGCTTTACTTTACTTACTTCCATACATAATAAGAATAATAAATTAAGTCCGTTTTGAATTGTTTTCTGAACTTTGAGTGCTTTTGAGTCATTTTAGGCATTTTAGTCATTCAGTGCTCTGTTATGCAGTTTGAGATCATTAAAGCTAGGAATATGCATAAAGCAATGTCAACACTGGGAAATGCACAGTGTATTTTAGCTTCTATTTTGTAATTATCTGTGCCTACCCACTGTCAGTCTGTTGTTTCCAACTCATAGATACCAATAGATACTCATAGATACTCATAGACACTGAGTCTATGAGTTGGTTTTCAAGGACCATAAATCTTTATGGTAGCAGACATCCTCAACTATCTCTAATGGAGAGTTTGGCAGGTCGGAACTAACAGAAGTAGCAGCCCAAGCTTACTCCCCAGTGCCACTAGAACTCCTGTTTACATGCCTCTCACTCTCTGCCACCCAGCAGAAACTCATAGAGACCCTGGAGGATAGCTTCTGTCCCTGTGATTTCTGAGGCTGTAACTCTTTAAGGGAGAACTCCTCATCTTCTTGTGATTTCAAACTGCTGACCTTGCTTTTAATAGCTAATGCATAACCACTGCACCACCAGGGCTTGTCTTTCCTGAATTTTAAGCTTCGTATTTAAGCCATGGAGAGAAATCTGCAAAATTTCTTAGATATCTTTGCGTATTTATCAGGGATAGTCACTTTGCTAGGAAGGAAAATCTTTTTGAAAGAATTTAATGGATTTTTACCCTTCTTTTCGCTTCTGATATCCTAGATAGGTGACTGTGAGTCAGAATCAATTCAATGTGAGATCTCAGTGTGTCATTAATGATGTCGTATGTGGTTATACTCAGTTAATCTCTGGCACTCAGTATTTCTGCAGCACTTGCTTCTTTTCAATGCTGCTATGACAACAAACTGCTTGATAATAGTATTTGGTAATATCTGTTTTGCTGTGTTTGTAAAATCTTAAAAGATTTTCTCTTTAATTTCTAAATACCCTGCCAATGGCTATTGAAGATCTCTGTATGTCTCTATCTTTTCTTCTGAATCTTGGCGATCTTCACTGGATAAATAAAAGTTCTGTGATATATTATTTCCACATAATCAATATAAATTGTATTTTGTTGGTAATTCTTTCTACGTCTCTATTGGTATCTTCTTTTTGCAATATTTTCTAAGGTATCTATAATTTTAGTGTCAGATTCTAGGACTGCACTACATAAAAAATGGTGTCTTTGTTTCACTTTAAAATATTTGGTTGCATGCCTTTAAAAAGCATGGCAGCATTGTCATGGAACTAACTTCACTTATGTTGTGGGGGGCTAGCCACTACAACTGAGTGGGACCAATGGGGAGACTGTGTAATTGAAGGGTAAATTAAAGAGACATCAGACAAGATAAAGCATGCCAGGACTCACCTCAATCATGACTTTAGGAAGAAGGGCCACACAGAGAGAAAGATTGTATTCTCATCATCATTTTATGCCCTGGTAAGTACATAGATTACAGGAAAGGGTTGTGCAAGAGGCATGCACATAACATGAGGAGGACAAACTAGGGGAATGCGCACAATAGGAAGGGAGACACCATAGTGATTATGCACAAGATGATGCTAGCTTGCCTAGGATAATGACAGTGGAAGAGGAGAAAAAAGTTGAAGAAACATTAGATTTTTGAATGCTTTCACCTTCTGGCATCTATTTTAATTTATTAAAGCAACTTTTACTTTATTTTTGATGCTGTATAGCTTATGTCATTCTTTTGGATAGACATTATGTACTGTTCCTCTATGCTATTGAATCCGACCCACAACTCTAAAAGACACAATAGAACTGCCTTGTAGGATTGCCCAAGCTACCATCTTTCTTTTATTACTTTTTAAAAGCCATTTTACTGAAATATTCATAAGCCATATAAATTAGTGATTTAACTATATTAAAAAGTTGAGCAATCGTCACCATGATCAGTTTTAGAACATTTTTTTTGTCTGTGACTATTATTGTTAGCTACCTATTAGCACCAACTTCCTGTGCCATAAACTTAAAGAACTATTAATTTAGTTACATATATATATATATATATATATTTTTTTTTTTCCTATGAGGCAACATCAACTTGATAGTGAGTTTTTCTTTGGTTTGGGTTTTATATAAAGAAAAACATGGGCTGAGCCCTGGTGGCGTAGTGGTTGTGTGTGGGACTGCAGACCACAGGGTTTATGGTTCAAATCCAGCAGCAGCTCCCCAAGACTGGTTTTCCTACTCCCACCAGGGCAGTGATGCCACAAAAAAAAAAAAAGGAAAGAAAAACATACAAAACTTCCAACAAGGACAACAAATTAAAACCCAGAAATGTCAATCCAAAAGAAAGCAAAAGATAATAGATACTACAAGAAATTAAAAATGGATTAAAAGGGAGAAAACAAATGATAACATATTAAATCTTAACCTAACTATATCTGTAATTATCCACTTTGCAAAGCATTCTGTCTGACGGAAAGAGTATTCGCATACTGGATGAATGGTGTGAGGGAGTTCAATGGAGATTTCATTCCCGTGGGACCCCTACAAATGGATTTTGAGCTTTTACTGCCATCCATCTCTTCTGCAAACCAGATCCTTGGAATGAAGCTCAATTACAATTTTCTCCAGAAAATTTTTTCAGAAAATTACAGTTTTCTGATCTTGGATTTTATAATCCTGTGATCACATGGGCTAGGGTGTTCCGTTTTTGTGAACTTTGTGAACTCTTTTTCATTATCTAGTATTCTATTTATCCACAATGAACAGTGTGTTTCTTTTGCTTTGCTCTAGGTCCCATGGTTGTGTATGCATGGATATTAAATAATGAAATGAATATATGGAATGCACCTAAATTATGAATTAAAAATCAAATTATAAATTTAGAATTGTTTATGTAAAATGCATGTAATACATTTTAATTATCCCATAAAATCACATAGATTTAGGTGTCAGATATCATTTCTCTTTTGCCCAACATTCTTACTGGGATGTAATTCATGCATCATAGAATTCAATAGTTCAATCACATCAAGAAGAGTTGTATAGTCATCATCACACTCAGTTTTAGAACATTTTCTTGATTCTGGTACTCATAATAATCAGATTCCCCACCCCTGCTTCCACACCACCTCTCTTGCCATATTAACCCAGTGACTGTCTATATATTTATATATCCTGGAAAAAATAATTTCTAAATAATTCCACTTAAAAATAATAAACAGTCCCAAACAATGATTCTTCATGAACATTTCAGGACTGACACCAGTGGAATGAAGAGCAAGTGGTTAATAATGATACCAATAAGAATGGCATTAATACACTACCTTGGGGTACCTTAAATTGAATAGAGAATTACATATACTATAAAAATAGAGAATGAGCTGAGCCCTGGTGGTGTAGTGGTTGTGTGGTTGTGTGCAGGACTGCGGCCCACAGGGTGGTTCAAATCCCGCAGCAGCTCTCCAGGAGCAAGGCTGGGCTATCCACTCCCACCAGGGCAGTGATTGGCCGCCCCCCCCCCAAAAAAAGTAGAGAATGGGCTGAGCCCCGGTGGCATAGTGGTTGTGCGTGGAACTGTGGCCCACCCGGATGGAGGTTCAATTCCAACTCACAGGAGCAAAGGCTGGGCCTCCTACTCTCACCACCAGGGGGCAGTGATGCCTAAAAAAAAAGTAGAGAATGATTTCTAGAATTAGTTTTATAAATATAATATACTTTTTTATTATTAGACTATCACAGTACAAATTAGTTCTTATACACAGATCGGGAAAATTTATTGGAAAATAAGAAAAGTGAGAAGCTAGGTGAAAAAGTCACAAGAAAGTATAAATTGCTCCCAAAATAAAGAAAATATAAATTACCTTGTTAGAACTATTGAAGGTTTGTTATTACTATTGCTGAAATAAAGAGGCTTATCTTCTGTCTTTGGAAGCATATACCACTGTGGATTAGCTATACTATTTGTAGACTCAAATTCCTTCTTTTAATCAAAGGATCATATTAAAGCAAACCATGGTGTGATTTATTTTTTTTAAAATACTTTTATTGAGGGCTCTTACAACTCTTATCACAATTCATATGTAAGTCCATTCTGTCAAGCACATTTCTACATCCATTGCTTTCTTTATTCTCATAACATTGGTTTTCTATTTAAGCCCTTGGCATTGGTTCCTCATTTTTTTTTTCAGTAAGATTTTCTTGGTGACTTTTTTCTGATTTGGGAAATACTACAATTCAAACCTACTTTTTTCTTTTTTAAATCATCTTATTGGAAGTTCACACAACTTATCACAATCAATGCATACATATAGTGCATGCAATCCACATATGTACATTTGTTGTCATCATCATTCTCGAAACATCTTCCTTCTACTTAAGCCCTTGATATGAGCTCCTCATATTTACCCTCCCTTCCCACTCATGAACCCTTGATAATGTACAAATTGTCATTATTTTGTCATATCGCACACTCCCTGATGTGTCCCTTCACCCACTTCCCTGTTGTCTGTACCGCAGGGAGGAGGTTATATGCAGATCCCTAAAATTGGTTCCTCCTCTTTACTTCACCTTCCCTCCATCACCACTGGTCCTGAAGGGATCATCTGTCCTGATGGTTCCTCAAACCAATTTTTAGAAAATGTGAGGCCTATACTTTTAAAATGATTTGTTTAAGTTTTGGTGAAATGCAGTTGCTTTAGTTATTAAATTGTACTTTTAAAATTTTCAATAGTTTTGTAGTATAGCTTGCTATTTATTTTGTGCCTTTATGAAATAAAGGACCTGTCTATAGTTACTAATTTCAAATGTAAATTTATTTTGTGTATTTATCACTGTGTAAGAGAACTTTATGTCTGATATTATTTTATTTCATTTTTTAATGTTTATACCAAAGCAAAATTTTACTGTCATTGAGGCAATTCTGATTCTTCACAAACTTACATGATAGGGTAGAACTGCTCTGCCCTTGCAGGCTTCTGAGACTGTAGCTCCATAGGAGGAGAAAGCTTTGTCTTTTCCCTGTAAAGCAACTGCTGTTTTTGAACTGTGGACCTTGTGATTAGCAGCTGTTTACTAAAACTTTCCTGTAAGGGTTTTTAGCCTTCATTCCTTATATTTAAATATTTACTTTCAAATTCAAATATAATGCTAAATCTGAGATTATTTTAACTTCTTTTATACCTTTTTATGATGATTTGTGATATGCAAACACATGATATATATGTATATATATAGGTTATTTGAAGAAATACAATCGCTGTTCAGTATTTCACTTAAACCCCCAAAGAACTTAACAAAAATCATGGTTTTTCTGAAAGTCAGTTCAATATGGAGGAAAGAATAAGGCTTTCTGTTTTTCAGAAATATTTTTTATGAAATCCAAAATATTTCTTCTTAGACATTTCCTGACTGGTGGCAAACAATGGGTAGGAGAGGAAGGTGTTAAACACTAATGTGATGAAAATGAGAATTTTGACCTGTTTGAATTCTAGTTCTACAACTCTGTAACTATATGCAAGTTATTACTTCCTCTATACTCACTTTTCTCACTAGAAAAGTTCTGATGGTGGTTCTTAGTTCATAGAGTGTTAAGGTTTTAGAGTGGAAAAAAGTATGTAAAGGACAAAGCACACTGCTTGGCACATTGAGTACGCTAAGCAAATGCTACTTACCTCCAGTTTTACTTTAATTGTCTTGCTTAATTTAATGATTGGTTTTAAGGCAGTCTAAATCACTTTTAAGAAAAATGCTGACTCCATAGAAGTATGTTTAAGATATTGAAAGTTTGTTGGCAATAAGTCACAACAAATGGAAATGCTTATAACTTCTATCAACTATTTCAGTATTGTTTACTTTCTCTAATCTGGTCACATGTGGTTCAGGCATTGTATGATAGATTTCTTTGATCCTTTGATTATTCTTTATCTTAGAAAAAAAGTCGATTTTATAATCATTCCCTCTGTGTGTACTTCCTATATTCATCTGAGATCATAATCAACCTTAAATTTCTCCTGAAGTGGATTCTAGTTTAGTGGTGTTCATTCAAGTATATTTTATAGTTAAGTACATGTAACTCGAAAATTCTGGGTAAGCATGGCAAAATATAAAAAAATAGGTTTATTACTTGAGTTTATGAACAGTTGACTTATTTTTAATAATTAATATATTTTTTCTGCATATAAGCATTAGATTACTGCTGACTTGTTAGTGTTATAGTACCTTGTGATAGTTTCTATATAGGGATTAAAGGTGTATGGCTAGTTTTGGATTTTTATGCCCATCTGCCCTGTCCAGTGAATATAATGTTTGCAAATGGTGTAAGGAGAATGTCTCTAGAAGTTCATGTGTCATTAATACATTATGAGGAGTGGTCAGTTCCATTGTCTTATTTTGTCAATCTTGATCGGAGCTTGCTGAGTAGGTCTATAAGCCTGCATGTGCCTGGCAACTGTTACCTAGTGACAGTTTCAGCTGCAGTAGCCATTGGCTGTGCTGTTGATTGGGGCAGGAAGACCGAGTCACCTTTCTGATGGTGAGTTTTTCTGCATCAGTCAGGATGAGAAGGAGGAGGAGCAGCTGGGCTCAGACTCAGGCGCAGGTGGAAGGAAGCAGTGATACTAAGAGACTGTGAAGAATATACTGATGGCATCCTTATAACTGCATCAGAGTAAATCGGACTTCTAAATCAAGCAGCCCAGCCTAGCAGCTGATAAGAGTGAATGTAGGTGAGAAACATTATCTTATTCTTGCAGCAAGAGAACTATTTTCTGATAAGTGCAAGTGGAATGTACAAGGAGGAATATCCTATGTCTATTATAAAGGAAGAAGGACTTCCCTGAATGACTTGGTGGTGTGTGAGAAAATAACTTTCAGAAGAATGCTTTCTGTTAAGCTGCTGCATTGTTCCTGAAGGAAATGCTTTTATTTCTCGTGCACATTATTTCTTCAGAAGATTTAACAGCAAAGACTGACAAGAGACTCTGAAATGCCTGTACTTGGGGGAAAAAAAAAGACTTTTGGCAAATGCCAACCTGCTGTCAAAATGACCTTGGAAGCCTTTTTGATGGATTGCTTTATTCTACCCTGCCAGCTTTTCACTATTCCAAACTCTAGGATTTAAGCTCTTCTTGATGCTTTAGAGACATTTTAAAACAAGACCATCTCGTAACCTACCTAATGGCCCCTGTGATAATTGAGCACTTGCTCAAAATAGAATGCAGAAATAGAAGAAGCATTTTCTTAACATATGGCTGCTACATAACTGCAAATATAACAAACAAGGTAATTTTCCACTTTCAGAAAATTTAGTTGAAGTAATGATTTAATGTGTTAATCATCTAATGAACATAGAAACGATATAATAACATAAAATAGAATGCCTACTATAAATACCTAAAAAGCAATGACAGCATTTCTAGTGAAATAAGCTGGAGTATAGGAAACTTTCCATTGCTAACTGAATTTTACATATTTAAATGTATGAGATATAGATATAGTTGAAAGAAGGAAATATAACTTTATACATTTCATCATGCCTCATTATAAAGAAGGTGGCATATAAGATAAAGTTCCTCCTGTTTTTAATGCTGGAAATAATTACAAAGAATATTTCTCTTTTGAAAAAGGAAGAGGCATAAATTATAATTTGCATTAAGGCTAGTAGCACCACAAGCTACAACAAATTAAAATGGTTTGAATCTAAATGCTTAGAAAAATGTTTACAGACTTACAGCTTCAAAAGTTCATCTTATTTTAAGTGGTGTTAACTATTGTTTACTATCTTCCCTCCCTGAAATTAGTCCTTTTTTCTCACGAGAGTTACAGGGCTTATCTGGGTCTGTTTGTTAGCCCTGTCCTGCTCCTTTGTGCCTCTATGGAGGGGTATCTTTCGGAATTAACCTGGATAGTGTTGTTTTCCTTAGCTCTTAAAAAATTAGAGCTAGATTATAAAGATGACCCACCAGCATCAAACTCTAAACTAAACCCAAAGATACTGTTTGCCACAGATTTTTTTCCCGTTTCAGGCCAAATCTGTTATTTTAATTATTTAAACTCTGAAATGTGGATTAACACTTCTCGCTGTTGATAAAACCCCCAAACCCAAACAATTTGAACCTTTCTTTTTCTCATTCTTTCTAGTGCTTATCTAAGAAACTATCTATTCTGGGAAACAAACAGCCACAGAAGCTTTTCCTCCCTTTTCAGTAAATATTTCTTCCCCTTTTTACAGATTTAATTTATATGCAGTACACGGTAATAAGAAACCTGTTTTCTCTATAAGTGCTTTATCTTTGCAAAAAGTAGTTTGAGAGCACTGGAAGGAGCTAATCAGTGACGTTTTCCACCCCCTTTCTAGCTTATCCCCCTCCTTACCCCCTCAAAGCTGAGGTGTGTCACTGCTGCACTGAGGCTGATGAAGAGCCTTACTTGAGCAGCTCTCTGGAACGCTCAGCCGTGATAGAAGCACTGACACTGTCTACCGAAGCCGATTCTGAGACACTCGCGTGCAGAGTGTAACTGATGCTGGGCCAGGCACCTGATTGCTATAGCCAAAGCTGCAGGTTCTCCTAATCCCAAACCATGAATGAATCCAGGGGGCCCGAACAGAGGATCCTGAACGTGAGCAGTGGCATCGTGAATGTATCCGAGCATCACTCCTGCCCACTTGGATTTGGCCAGTACAGTGCAGTGGACGTCTGCATCTTTGAGACGATTGTCATTGTCCTGCTCACTTTCCTAATCATTGCTGGGAACGTAACGGTCATCTTTGTGTTCCACTGTGCTCCCCTCTTGCACCACTATACCACCAGCTACTTCATTCAGACGATGGCCTATGCTGATCTCTTCGTCGGACTTACCTGCCTGGTCCCTACGCTCTCGCTTCTCCACTACTCCACAGGTGTCCACGAGTCATTGACTTGCCAGGTTTTTGGATATATAATTTCAGTTCTGAAAAGTGTGTCTATGGCCTGTCTCGCTTGCATCAGTGTGGACCGCTACCTGGCCATAACCAAGCCTCTGTCCTACAATCAGCTGGTCACTCCTTGCCGCCTGAGAGTCTGCATTGCTTTGATCTGCATCTACTCTTGCTTGATTTTCTTGCCTTCCTTTTTTGGCTGGGGGAAACCTGGTTACCACGGCGACATTTTTGAATGGTGTGCCACCGCTTGGCTCACCAGTGCTTACTTTACTGGCTTCATTGTTTGTTTACTTTACGCTCCTGCTGCCTTTGTGGTCTGCTTCACTTATTTCCACATTTTCAAAATTTGCCGGCAGCACACCAAAGAAATAAGTGACCGAAGGGCCCGATTTCCAAGCCATGAAGTGGATGCCACTGGAGAGACCGGACACAGCCCAGACCGTCGCTATGCCATGGTTTTGTTTCGGATAACCAGTGTCTTTTACGTTCTGTGGCTGCCCTATATCATTTATTTTCTTCTAGAAAGCTCCCGGGTCTTAGACAACCCAACACTATCCTTCCTCACCACCTGGCTTGCTATAAGTAACAGTTTTTGTAACTGTGTAATATATAGCCTCTCCAACAGTGTTTTCCGGCTAGGCCTCAGAAGACTGTCCGAGACAATGTGCACATCTTGCATGTGTGTGAAGAATCAGGAAGCACGAGATCCCAAACCTAGGAAACGGGCTAATTCCTGTTCCATTTGAAGAGAACTGCACACTAAATCAAGTGTCCTCTGACAGTGGTTTTGAATGAGATTCCTGATTTCGTCTGGAATTTTGCCACAAGTGAAATATTTACTTGAGTAATTGACTATGAAATGAAGGATGAAGCTAGAGGTTTCTTCTCCCCCACCTCTTTTCCCCTGGGGTGGGAGAGGGAGGGAGGGGAAAGAAAAGTAACTAAAGGAAAGAATGTATAGAGGTTAATCACATGAGGTAATTACAGCGTGTGAGTATAGCTGTGCAGTAAGAAGAAAAATTAAATTCTGAGGATGAAAAAAAGTATCTAAAATGTTCCACAGGACCTGAGACAGTTGACACATCAGACCAGGGCTGTGCATCTCTCTATCTCTGAGTGAACTTTCCCTGCCTTTTTGTCTCTGTGTCTCAGTCACTCTGTTCCTGGTATTTTTTAGAAGTTATTACTCACATGCATTACCCTTCCTAGTAAACTGTTACATATATATGTAGCAAAGTACCTTTTGCAACAAAGTGTACTTTTCAACACTCTAATCTGTCTTTAGATGGACTCTCCATGAAGGGTGTGTAGTAAATGCTGTATTTTATTTCTTGCTTCAGGGACCCTTTGCTTTTATTTTCAGAATGTTCTCTGTGTCACATTTTTGTTTTTGTGTATGCAAATAAAAGGAAACAGTATTCTTTTTTATTCTGGATGAAATTATATATATTCATTCCCCTTCTTTCTAAAATCCTGATTTTTGTTTCTGTCCATTTTTCTTGACTTGCCTCCTTTGGTACCTTAATCCAAAAAAGTGTCTTAGTTAATGAAGGAATCTACTGTTTAAAGCAGTCATAGTGTTAAATAATTTGTTCCTTCTGATAAAACGATCTAGGGGACCGTTTGGGAGGTTGTGTTAAACATTTTTAATGGCACTTGGAAACATTTTTATCTGATTCTTTTAAAATTAGTTCATGTGCCTAGAGTGGTGTCTTTTGCTAGCTTTTAGAGATTGTTATTGTTTCTTTTTTGTTGTTTTTTTTTCTTTAAGAAAACCTACAAATACTTCTAATACAAATGCATGATACTCATCAAGCAGTGAGGTATTACTCTTACTGATGCTTGGGGTATCTTTTATTTGTTTTGTCTTAAGTAAAATATTAACCACTTTGTTATATCTATAATAACTTACCATTGTGTCCCACAGTCAATTATGGGGTATGTGTTTGTACATACTATATTTTTTACAACAAAGAAAATGTAAATTATATTATGTGGTATTATATTATGTGCCTATTGTTTTCCCAGCACAATAAATAATAGATCCATGTTGTTTAAGCTGTCAAATTGGAAAAAAATATATAAAGAATTTTCTTTAAGAGAAAAATACTTTGTGTAGTTAATTAAATACTTATATTAAATCAAGCTGCATTCTTAGTGCTGCTGAGACTACAGTATACTTAATTATCAAATACAGGTGAGATGTGTCGGTATTTTCTTTTGTAATAATCAGTTTTCAGATTCAGAGATCAAATGAATTTATATTTTAGTGTGCTACATGGGATTATATAATACATTGTCAAGGATTTAGATGCAACCAAGTGAGCATCTTAGAAATTGGTAGTATGGCTGGTGAAACATCTAAATCTTACTTTTTTACTCTTAGTTTCTTAACAGTGATAATTTAAAATTTATACCAACTGCTGAAGATTTTTCTCCTCTGCACTTTTTGAGTTCTTTTTTTTATGAAATGTGTTTAATGAAACGTGCCTATGACCCTTCTTGAAAGCCAAGCAGGCTTGTGCTCCAGTGGTTTGACTTCAGAGAGTCTTTTATAGAATTGGTACTGTTTTGTTGTGGTTGTTCTTAATCCCTGTATATTTTTAAACATGTAAGAAATGTTTAAAATAAACAATAAAATAGTATTCTATATATCAAAAACCAGACTTTGCTTCAGTTTAATGAAAGGCTCCCTGGACCCAAAAAAGGGGGAGAAAGGCTTACTTAGAACAAAAGTTCAATTGTTTGGAACTCAAACTTAATTGTTTTCCATTTCTTGTTGTTTAGGTTGTTTATATTCTTGTTGCCTTTTTGTCACTGGCATCTTAGATAATTGAAAGAACTGTGAAGTTCACACTCGTTCAGGGAATAATAGTTATGCTAACTTTCCTTCAACTGTCAAATAGAAACTTCTACCTTATACCTATGATTTGGGAGTTGGATTTTGTGTTTTTGATTTGAAATATAAGTACAGTTAGGTGATCCAGTAGATCCTCCATACAGATAACCTGATTTCATGCCCTTTGTATGTTCCTTGTTGAACTTTTCTTCATGCTAATTAATGACAAACTATGTGCTAGGCACTGTATTAATTTTTACATACACAAGGGAGCTTCAAAAAGTTCGTGGAGCTGATAGCAAGGGTTCAAATGGAAAGAAAATGTTTTTGAAAGGATGATGGCAACATATATGTAAATGTGCTTGACACAATTTATATATGGATGGTTATAAGACCTGTAAGAACCCCCCAACATAATGCATTTTTTAAGTTCATGGAGATCTTTCATTATCTGTTAATTAAGTTTTTCATGAACTTTTTGAAGTCCTTTCATATCATCAAATTTAGCTCTCATTCCAACATTTGAAAGTGTATTTGCTGCTATTAGTGCAATTCCGTAGAAGCTAAGCAAAGGTGGTTTTTCTAAGGTTACTCAACTAGTAAATAGCTGAGCTTCCTGTCTGTAGGAGGCCAGCACCCGTATGCTTAACCCTTTCGCTAGCCAGCTTTTTCACTTCACTAACCAGCCTTTTTTTCTTTTCTCAATCCTTCCAGTTATTGTACCTTTTCTTCAACGAAGAAAAGTTCGTTGTTTCTCTGAGTGTTATTCCACCCCACCACCCCCCACACTTGGTTTCTTTTGCATTTTCCCTATCTTGTGATATCCTTTTTTTGTGATCTTTCATTTCTTTTATTAAAACTAAAATCTGAGATACACAAACTTGTCAGTTTAGCTTATAATCATACTAAAACCTGGAGCATGACATTTCCTTGACTCAACTTTTGTTAATTCTTTTCTTGAATAGATTTTAAAATGACCGATATATTTGTTCTTAAAAGTACTTTTCAAAGAGGTAATATAAAAGACTGTATCATAGACAAAAAGAGGAGTCCTCTGACAGACAAGTTCTAGATTTAGGTTCTTCATTAACGTTTCAGGTGTAACTCTAAGGCAACATATTTGAATGTGTTTATATAATAGGATAATACTTATTTTGTAATGACCCTTTTCAGATTAATGTGTTTTAAGAATAGAAAACTCATAACTGATTTCCCATTGTATCTTATGGTTATTATCCAATTTAGCTATAAACGACACTCAAAATATGGTGTAATCTCTCGCCTAAGGGTTCTATTATCAGCGGCATTTTCCCTGGAGTGATACTGTGTTGAAAGGCTTTAATAGCTTACTAGTTTTCGAAACCGAGACTGAACCAAGTCCTTAATCAGCTGTTTGGCCTTAGATAAGGTACTGATGGGCTACAAATCTCCATTTTCTCACTACTGAAATGCAGAGTTTAGCACCCCATCATGGGAGCCCTGTGCCGTCGAATAAGATTGGACTGCTAAGGACTGCTAACTGCAAGGTCTGTGGTTCCAACCCACCAGCTTCTTTTCAGGAGAAAGATGAGGCTGTCTGCTGTAGTAAAGCTTTACAGCCCCTGGGACCCTACATAGGGTTTAATGGTAATGTGTTTAGGTTAGGTTTCTTTAAAAATACTGGTAATAAAGATAATTTTGAATAAAGCCATCATTTTTGCATTAAATAACTTGTCATGCTATCATCTCCCAATGGCTTGCTCTATGTTAGGCGGTTTTGAGGACTTAATGAACTAGTGGAGTATGTATGCTTTGCACAGGAGCTCGGGTGGAATCCTGGGTGATGAGATGAGCTACTACCCCAACTCACTGCTCTGCTGCGCAGGAGAAAAATGAAGTTCAAAGGTTTACAGCGGGAGTCCTCAAATCTTTTAACAGGAGGCCAGTTCACTGTCCCTCAGATTGTTGGAGGGCCAGACTACAGTTAAAAAACAAAACAAGCAACAACAAAAACAAGGAACAAATTCACTGTGGACCCAGGATGAGTCAGCTGCTAAGCAGGACAGGCAGTGCAACAAAAACACCTGGCAGGTCAGATAAATGTTCTCGTGGGCCACATCTGACCCACAGGCTGTAGTTTGAGGCCTCAAAACCCACAGAGGAAATTCTACTGTCCAACTATGAGTTGGAATGCACTAGATGCCAGGTGAACTTGAGTGATGTAGTTATCACAGACCCTAGCACCTAAAGATTATACGGAATGTGGGGCTGCTGTTTCATTATCTTTGTGGTTGATATATTCATTACTATCCAAAATTTAACGGCCACTAATTCCAATTTAATAATGTGGTATCAATAACCTCCACTCCTTATGCCTTACCCCCACCCCCATTTTGTTTTCTGTAGTTTTAATTAGCTGGTGAACCTCAGTCCAAAATATTTAAATTATGCTCTGCTCTGAGTAGCATCGTGAAATCTTGTGTTTCTCCCTTCATCCTTGATCCAGCTTCCCATTCCTCTGCTGGGCTCCAGGCTGCAAGGCACACTTGACTGTACTGCACGGCAGACTGCCAGTGTCTGACAAGTGCCTACTGCCTGGTATAGGATTTGTTATCCAGGGTTACAGATCAAGAAGTGGCAGGGTGGGGGGATGATACTGTATAGGATTTTTAAGAGAGTATCAATTCATCAACTTTGGTTTCCTAAGATTTTGTTTTTAATTTTTTCCCTTCAAATGAATTTGTGCATATTTTGACTTAAAACAAGATGTTTTTGATATGGAAATGCACCACAACTTCTGAAATCTCATCTCCCAAGAATAATTATTTTATGATGACACCACTTTCAAGTAATGATATCCAAGAAATAGATACTGAGATGAGATTGTCTGAGGTCAAGTTACATCCATACTCTTTGTGTTAAATATGCTTAAAACTGTACCCTCTGTCCAGGGGGCCAATAGTAGAAAAGGATTGATTAGAAATAGCTTTTCATGTTGGCTTTCATGTTTGTCTTTATATTTTCAATTTTCCTAAATTAATAAACTGGATAAAACAGGGGTTGCTTAGCAGATTTGCCCTACAAATGTCAGCTCATGTAGAAATAAATGAGCTTTATTCTCCTCCCTTTGAAACCTAATTCTTAGATTTAAAAAGATGTAACTTCATGATAAACTTATATTTACATAGGAGGAATCTTCTAGTATCACCTAATCAATATAACATCACCTACTGTCAGCAGGGGCATTGCAGAGTGCTTTTTTTTTTAGCATCAGTGCTATATTCCAATATGCAATTCTGACTGTTGCCCTTTATTAATTTTTTTCATTTTATTGCAGACTTGTACCGCTCTTATTACAATCCATTCATTCATCTATTGTGTCAAGCATATTTGTACATTTGTTGTCATCATCATTTTCAAATAATTTTCTTTCCACTTAAGCCCTTGGTATCAGCACCTGATTCTACCCGCCCTTTCTCCCACACTTTCCCTCCCTCATGACATCTTGATAATTTATATATTTATTTTTTTTCATGTATTATACTGACTGATGTCTCCCTTCATCCACTTTTCTGTTGTCTGTCTCTTTGGGAAGGGGTTATGTGTAGATCATTGTGATCGGTTCCCCCTTTCTCCCACATCTTACCTTCTCCTTTTGATATGGCTACTGTCAGTATTGACCCTGAGGGGTTTATCTGTCGTGGATTCCCAGTGTTTCCAGATCTTATCTGTACCTGTGTACATACTCTGGTCTAGCTGGATTTGTAATGTAGAATTGTGGTGGTGATAGTGGGAGGGAGAAAGTATTAAAGAAGTAGAGGAAGCTTGTGTTTCATTGGTGCTATAGTGCATCCTGATGGCTTGTTACCTCCTTGTGAACCTTCTGTGAGGAGATGTCCAATTATCTACACATGAACTTTGAGTCTCCATTTTGCACTCCCCCTCCTTCACAGTGATAGGATTTTCTGTTTCTTGCCTCTTGATACTTGATTCCTTCGACACTTTATGGTCACACAGGCTGGCATGCTTCTTCCATGTGGGCTTTGTTGCTTCTGAGCTACATGGCCACTTGTTTACCTTCAAGACTTTACAAATGTGCTTGACGCACAATGGACTTATGTATGGATTGCAATGAGAGTTGTATGAGCTCCCAATAAAATGATTTTTTTAAAGACTTCAAGACCCAATATGCTATATCTTTGGATAGCTGGTTGCCATCATCTTTTTTTTTTTTTTTTGCTGTTTTTGCTTATGCACACATTTATCTTCAGTGATTTTGTTGGGTAGTTGAGCATCATGGAATGCCAGATTAATAGAACAAAGTGTTCTTGCATTGAAGGAGTACTTGAGTGAAGGCCCATTGTCCATCTTAATACAAAAATTCTCCACCTGAATACAAAACATATAAATATATGCACACAGGTCTATTTCCCCATCATCATATAAAAATATATTTCCATATGTACATACCTGTATTTAAATCTCTATAAATGCCCTTTGCCTTGTAGTTCTTGGAAATAAATCTTGATGGGTACAGACAAACTTCACATTTCTTCCATGAACTACTTGGTAATTTCAAGCTTCTGACCTTGTAGCTAGCATCCCAATGCCCAAATCACAGCACCAATACCAAAAAATAGGAGTAAATTACAACTCATGGGAGAAATCCAGGTCCACAGCCTATTATTGGAAATACAGTTCTATTGGAGCATGGCCACATTGATTTATTTATGTATTATCATGACTTCTTTCATGCTGTAATGACAGAGGTGAATTGTTGTGACAAATACTTTATGAGCTGCAGAGAGAAAAACATTTGCTATCTATAGCCTTTTACACAAGCGTACTAACTTCTGGTTATAAATGTCCATTATATGATATTCATTGTGCCTTTATTAGTACCATAGGATCTTTTAAGAAGGAATGATTCTTGGGCTGAGCCCTAGTGGCATAGTGGTTGTGCGCGGGACTGCGGCCCACTGGGATGGAGGTTCAATTCCAGCAGTGGCTCCACAGGAGTAAAGACTGGGCCTCCTACTCCCAACACCAGTGATGCCCCCCAAATAAAAAACAAAACAAAAAGAAGGAATGATTCTTAGCCTGTATTTGCAATGCAGCCCAATTCAGCTAAGAATCACGAAGGTCTTTATTTCTCTGAGAAATTCTTATCTGGTGTGGGATGTCTATGGAGTCAAGGAAGCCTACAGATCTGTAACTTCAATTTTCCTCATTGTTTACAGCTGATTCCACACAGTGCTTTGTATATAACGGCTACTAAATTGTGAAGTTGAGTGCAGGGTATTAGCTGTTTCCAGCACATTTTAAATGCAGTTTTTGTGGTAAAATTAGGTGCGTCAACTGATATTCAAGTCGGCTTAAACTCGAGTATATACAGTATTCTATTTGTCATAAGTCAGTTTTTTTTATTGAGATAAATTGGATTTATCAAGATTAGCAGTATTTCTTTAGTTTCTTCTCAGTAGTTCTTTCGCCTAACTCAGCTGAAGATTTACTTAGTCTGAAGATCATGCTAAAATATTTTGCCCCTCTATTTCTGATATAGTATAGGTGGTGTACTATGGGGAAAATACTTAGGGAGGGTTAAAAGGTGATTTAATGAAGGTATTGTTGAATATAACTATCAACTATAATTGTATTTTTCTTTCCAACCACCATACTTAATGGAATTGTAGGGTGCCTTTTAAATAATACTCCATTGCATTTTCTGTGGCTACATACATAGCAAAACAGGTCACTATTCAAGAATTTCTGTACATGTTACTAAGTGACATGGGTACATTCTTGACATTTTGATTATTCTCATTCTAGATCGGCTTACATTAACCTAGGTGTCTTGCCTATGGTTTGGTCTCAGATAGATAGAGGTTATACTCGCACATGTAACTTAAAGGAAGGTGGATACATTTTGAGGTAGTTCTCACTTCTGGATAGTTTCTATTTATAGTCAACTGAAATAAATAGCTTTTGGAAGTCTACTCATTGCCATTATATAGAAAAAAAATACCTTTCAAGTTTTGAACTGCTCCTTGAGTAACATAGTTTTGATGCACAATGATTACATTTTCATCAGAGAAAAAGGGGGCCATCATTACACCATTTCCCTTTGGTTTATTTATCATGGAGCTTTAGAAAGTTCATGGAAAAATTTCACTATCAACTAATTCCATTTTCCCCAAAACTTAAAATTTGGTTTGCATATTGTACTGCTATTAAGCATAGGACTAAATAATTTAGCCTCGATCATTTTCTGATATCTTTGTCATTTACTCTCTTGAGTCTATTTTCAATAAAATCACTGTCTCTTAAATTGTATATTTATTTTCTCAACAGATAAATGGTTTGAACTGTTTCCTAGTCCACTTTTACGCCTTAGTGTTCTTAAAACTCATCTTAGTGTTACCTTGGTTGTTTTAGTCTTTCTGAAATTCGATTTTGCCTTCTGATATGAGTATATTTATTAAACAGTTCTCATATGAATACTATAAATATATCTTTATTAATACAGATAATTACTTTTTAAAAATTGGACATGCTCAAGCTCTACGTGTTTTAGAAGAGCCCAAAATCATCCCCAGGTTTGGTGATTAGTTAGAAGGACTCATTGGATTTAGCACGTAGTCAAGTACACAGCTTAGATTTATTACATTGAAAGGGTACAATGCACATTCTAGATGGGACCCGGTGCAAGCTTTTAAAGTCCTCACTTAGTGGTGTCTCATAGGACACACAATTCCACCACCAGCAAGTTGTGACAACAGTTTGCAATGTTGTGTACCAGGGAAGCTGAATACAGACTCAGTGCCCCGGATTTCTATTAGGGGCTAGTCACATGTAGGTACTCTACCTAACCCACCCAAATCCCAAAATTTCAAAAGAATGCATGTGTGTGCTTGCTTGCACAAGCATTGTGGCCACAATGAACTACTTAGTATCATTTAGAAATTTTTTTTGGTATATTACTATAAGAAGCACGTTTTAGCTGCCAAGTTTCTGGAAGTCAGCTAAAAACGATCTTTGCAAGTAGTCCTTTCTAAGGTTAGACACTTTCGGGTCTGCTGTGTTAACTCTTCTCTGAACATTATGATATGTTGATATAGGCCCAGTATTTATCTATATGCTATATATCAATACAGGGCTCCAGGAGATGTGGTTACACATTGGGCTGTAAATCACAAGGTCAGCAGTTCAAAACCACCAGCCACTTCAGGAAAGGAAGATGAGGTTTTCTTACGCCAGTAAAGAGTTACAGCCTTGAAACCCACAACGGCTGTTCTATTCTGCCTTACAGGGTCACTATAAGTCAGAATTAATCCAATGGTAGTGAGTATTTTTTGAGCGATACATACGAATTGCATTAATGTATGGTATATGTATAGAATAAGTACCTTAGTTTTATTTATGGGATACGCTTTTCTATGTTACACTTTAAGTGAGTTATTCAGTTCTCTGTCTTTATGCCTTTGTAGAAATAACTTTGAGTGTGGGTCTTTTGGGATGAGATTAGTTATTTTCACAGTAGTAGAGTTTTTTCATTTGTAGTATACATTAAATTGCTATATATGTTGATGTCTTCTAAACAAAGATTTTAGTTTTATAATTTTGGTAAAGATGTTTATAATATCTACCTCTATTTCTATATCTTCATTCCTAATTGCAAAATACTTATTAATTTCCTATCTTCAAGATCCCCAAATGTTTAAATTCTATGAAGCTATGTAATTTTCAGAACATAGTTTCCTTCTAATTGTTACTGCTATTTTACCTTGTTTATAATTACATAGGATTGAGAAGAAAATTAAAAAGAAATTACAATTTGAAAGAATAATAACTAATTCCACAATTTAAATATCACATCTTACAATGTATATGTAAGTCATTGTAAGTACATTACCAAGAAATTTATGGAAATGCAAAAAACTTTGTCCACCATTTGGGAAGTAAGCTTTTTTTTTTTTAATAATACAAATAGATTTCTTGAACGTGTCTGAATAAAGTATATTACTTTTAGCTTATATAAATCTTAAACTTAAAATTTCAGAAAGGCCACTAAGTAGGCATTTAAATTATTTTGCATATTCATTTGGCAAGTGAAACATCTGATTATTTTGTACCATTTACTATAACAAATTTTATCACTGAATTCTAATACTACATTTAAAATATATAAAAATCTCTCTATCATTTGTAGTAAGTTAAGATAAAAGATAATGACCTTTCTTGTTTTTATTTAACTGAATAAGGACAAACGAATGACTTTTTAAAATGATCCGTAAGCCAAGTAGCATGCATGCCATCAACTTGATTCTTAACTTACAGTGACCCTGGAGCATACAGTGGAACTGATATTTTTCTTCTAGTGATGTGCTGATGTGTTCCAGACACTCATCTTTCAGCTAGAAAATGAATGTTGAGCCACTGCACCATCAGTGGTTTTGTTTTAAAGGGTTGCTCTAAATCGGAGTCAACTTGACAGCAAGGGGTTGAAATCATCCATAAAGAGTTGCAATATCATGATTCACGTTCCGTCTCTGAGTTTCATGTTCTCAAATATGTCCTTTCTCAGGGATGACACTGCGGTCCTGTTTGCCTAGCACTCCAAAACAGAGCTCTCCAAATCCATCCTGTGCCTTTACTTCAGTCACATGCGTGTAGCCTGAGTTTCTCGTAAACATCTAAATCTGATCAGTTTATGAAAGAGATTTATTGTTAAAAACTCTCATTTCTTAAACTGACCAATTTTTTGTTTGGTTTTCTTATTAATGTCATTTGTCCCAGTATCTTCCTAGATTTTCAGCTTAAAGCCCTGTATTTTTAATAAATACTCATTGAATGAAAATTCTCACCAGTATTTTTCTTCTTCATACCCATTTCATTTAGAACTCAAATGATCCTCTTTCTTGACAAGGTTTTTAAGACCTCTTGGAGCAATGTAGATCACTTTCTTCAAAGAAAGACAGCTCTTCTTTCCTTTTTTACATGCAGTTTTCTGTTATATTTTTTATGTACTTTGAATCATAGGGATGGTAGGTTACCTATTAGCTTAAGCATCTGGCCTCACCCAGTATGAATCTCCCTCTATGAAATGTTCACTACTTGGTCCCATTGCTATATCATCTCTCTGCCTTCTCTCCTGTTGATGTAGTGCTAATCTATGAAGTCTACTGTTCCATCTTCCATCCCTTTCAGGGTTCAGAATCATTATTTATTAAACACTCAATAAAATTGTTCAGCAAGTAATCATTGAGAATTATGTGGGTGTTGTAAGTACTTTGAGGTCCTTGGAAGGCATATAGTAGTGAACAAGAATGATAAGTATTCTTTTCTCAAAGGACTTGTATCCAAATAGAAACAAACACAAAATACCCCAAATTAAGTATAAGCAAGATCATTTCAAACGTTGACAAATGCTATAAGAATATAAAGCAGGGTAATACTATAGAGAGGGCATAAGGATGGGAGATTACTTCTCCATGATTTTTGATTTCTAAATCTCTCATCATTTTGGTTGCCTTCCACTACAACATCCATGGCTTCTTTGGCAATTTTCAAGTAACCAAAGAGAGAGACTTCTGGTTTGATAAGGTCTTCTATATACACAGAAATGGTAGTGACATTACTGAAACTGTTATATTGGTAAGATCATTATGAAAAAGGAAGGCACAAAAATTTAGTCATTTAAGGGTATTGTTGGTTTTGGATACAGTATCCTTTGACTCTGAATGCAATGCCTTGAAAAGCACAGCTGGACCAATAGAGCCTATAGCTAGTCAGCTTGCTTCCTTCATTGCAGCCCCCAATATACAGAGCAGGTTCACTTTAGCTCTGTGGTGAATTGTCTCAGGTCTGTCTTAGACATCTGTTCTCTATCCAGCTCTTTCTTAATACATACTCAGTGAACCGGTGTATCAAAACTAGTTTCAGGGTTTCACAGTGATCCATGTTAAATTGACTTTCCTTGGACCTTCTCATCTTAGGTAATTTTTTTCTCAATTTTTTTTTATTAGGAAGTACTGTAAGTGGGATTTTTACATTTCTGGTCATCAGTTTTGTATTCAATAGTTTAAACTACTTATCAATTCCTGATTAGCTGACCCTACCCCTTACTTTGATGTTTCTTTGTTCTCTTGTAGATAACTACCTGTTAAGCCTCTAATCTATTGTTTCAGCTTCCCTCCTTGAATCATTTACCTTTGTAATTGTCTTTCAGATCAGTAGTGATGCCTTCGAACCAAAAACATTTAGCAACAGAATTTAGCAAAAAGCTACTTAGTGAATGTATTTTAAGTACAGTCAAATGTGTTCATGTGAAATTTCCCTTTTCTCCTTTTATTTTTAACTCTTTTCCGAGATGACTGGAAAAGAAAATGATGCATAGAATTAAACCTACCCTCTAGAATAAAAAATGATAATAGTTTTAATTTTTTATTCTACCTCATTCCTTGTATCAATACCAGGCCTATTACTGGATATTTGTGACTTTATTTCATCCTTTGTAAACTGGGATTAGCAACTGTATCTGCTTTATGATAATACATAAGATAATAAATATAAATCCTTATCACAGTACCTGGTATGATAAATTTTAGCAACAACAAAGGTAACTGTTATTGGCCCTGTATAAGGTATATATTCTCAGGGGAGCCAGTAGACACAGTTGTATGTGATAATATGTAAAGATTATAGTAAAGTCATAGAAAAAAGGTAGATAGAAGACAGATTGAAATAATGCGATCAGACACATTTCATTGGAACATGCTCATCTCAGCCCGTCTTAGTGGTCCACTTGTGGATGTGGAATATGGGAATTGCAGGAGAAAGGGAGAGGGGGAGAGAGAACAGGGAAGAGAGGAATGGGGACCAGAGGAGAGGACCAGTGGAGAGAGTTTCTTTATTGCTAACCAAGGGTTATGTCTTTTGTGGGGGAGGGCATGCAAGCCCCCTAATTACAGCTAAAAACGTGTGACAGGAAGGGGTTGCACTATAGGTTATAAAACAATGAAAGGGGGACAATCTAGGAGTATACATGCAATAGGAAGGGGAGGGATTGGGGGGCACACATGTGACAAGATGGGCAGATTATAGATTCAGGATGACAGTTTAACTTTGGATGCCACCAGCAGGACTGATCTGTTTTCTGGCTTTCCATTGAAACCATTAACAATAGGGTGTGAACCCCAACCACAGGGTCCAGACAGTAGTCTGGGAGTTGAATGCATCTGACCTCCCACCATGTGTTAGCAAATAGCCTCTAATGTTTGGTATATTTTGGTGGGAGACAACTTGGTAAAAGTTTTATTATAATCCCTCTAGCTCTTTGGGTTTAAAATAATCTAAATGTGTGTGCACATGCTCAAATCTATACACGGCAAGCTTTTTGGCAATTTATTCTTAGGAATGGACATGGTGAAAACAACTTTATTTTTTTAAGTTTCATTAAACCATCTGTCTAAAAGGAAGTATCGGACTTATCATTTTTGAAATCCATTTTTTCAATTGAAATCTTTAGAATTGTCTTCATGCTTGTCATGTTTCCAACTTTCCAGTGGTGTATAAAATTCCAAAGTTTAGTAATAGCACAAGTTATTTCAGTAGCTACCTTGGCTTTGTTTGAAATTAGCAAAATATTAATTGTGAGGGAGGGGAGCTAAGAGTAAAGTTGTGAATTGTTTAGATATTTTACTTAGCCATTTGTGTTAATAGATAGCATGGTTTTCAGAACTCAGTATTGTTTGATTCTATTAGATGATGGAATTATCTTAGAAAGAGTAGAGGAAAAGTAATATTTATAGCATAGCTACTGTATGATAAATAGAAGGAATACATTATCACTGTACCAAAAAGAATTGGCCAACTGCAACCATTTAAAAAAGTAGCACACAATCAAGAACTAACACTAACAGTACTGAGGAAGATGGTATAAGTTGGGCTGAAATGATTAATAGAGCAACAAGACTCCAGGACTTGACAGTTTGACAACTGAAATGTTCAATAAGTTGATACAGTAATGGAAGTCCTCTTTTATGCAAAGAAAGTTGGAAGACAGCACCCTGACCAGCTGACTAGAAGAGCTCTATATTGGGGTCCTATCCAACAAAGGAGACCCCGAAGAGTGGGGAAGTTGCCCGCCAATATCATAAATTTCACTTGCAAGTAAATTTTATTGAAGATAATTTAAAATGATTGCAACAGTGATTGACAATAGCTGTGCCAGAAATTCAGACCACATCCAGAAGAGGTGTAGAGCAAGGAATATCATTGCTGATGGATGATGGGTGAAAGCAGAAAATCCCAGAAATATGTTCACTTTTGTTTAATTGACTATACAACAACATTCTACTGTGTGGTTCATAACGAACTATGGATAACATTGAGAAGAATGAGAATTTTTAAGTACTTAATTGGGTTTATATATAACTTGTTCATAAATGAAGTTAGTCATTCAAACAAAAGAAGGGAGCATTTAAAAATTTAAAATCAGGAAAGGTGTGCATCAGGGTTGTATCCTTTCACCATACTTATCTAATCTGTATGATGAACAATAATCTGAGAAATTGGATTATATGAAGAAGAACTCTGCAGTTGCTTTAGGTGGAGGCTCATTAATACTCTGAGATATTCAGATAACACAACTTTGCTTTACGTACATGGGAATGGAAATCAAAGATGAGTGTGGGCAGCAATTCAATATAAAGAAAAGAAAAATTCTCACAAATGGGTCACTGGACAACAGCACAATAAATGGAGAAAAAAAATCAAAGATTTGAAGTATTTCCTCTTGATTGGATCCATGGTCAATGTTTATAGAAGCAGTAGTGAAGAAATCCAAGAAGATATTGCATTGGGCAAATCTGTTGCACAAGTACTATTAAAAGTATTTAAGAGGAGTGCTATCACTTTGAGGACTAATGTGTACTTTACTCAAGCCATGATATTTTTAATTGCCCAATATGCATGTGAAAGTTAAACAATGAAAGAGGAAGACCAAAGAAAAATTGATGTATTTCAATTATGGTGTTGGGAAGGAATATTGAATATAACTGGAAGAACGAACAAATGTGTCTTGGAAAAAGTACAAGTGTCAGAATGCTCCTTAGAAGCAAAGGTTGTGAGACTTTACCTCAAGGACAATGGACATGTTGTCAGGAGAAGCCAGTCCTAGGAAAAGACCATCATGCTTAGCAAAGTAGAGGATCAGAAAAAGAGGAAGACCTTTGACGATCCGGATTGACACAGTGACTACAACCATGAGGTCAAATAGCAATTGTTAGGATGAGACACAGCTAGCCAGTGCTTCATTTTATTGTACATGGATGGGGGTCCCAATGAGTCAGAACCAACTTGATGGCACCTAACAACTATATGACAGGCTTCTGTATTCATGTTATGTATTTAGCTCTTCGAGTAACTTACTTCAGTGACAAGGATATTAAGCACGGGAATTTGAGTATCTTACTAGTAGTTGTATACTACACAGTGGAATCTACAGAATTTGGATCCAGTTTTATCTGTCACCAAAATCATGTCTGCTCTGCTCCAGTGTGTCTTGTCTGCTCTTCTCCATGCTAGCTGATAAAGGGCATGATTCCAACCTAGGGATTAACCAGTGTCTCTCACTGAAAAAATTAATAAGTTTTCTATAGAAAAAGTCTTCAAAGTGAAAGAATTGACAAGAATTATAACTATACAGTTTACAGGTTTCACTAGATAGGAAAACTTTATTATTATTTTAGAAATATGAGGGCTGACCCCCGGTGGCGTAGTGATTGTGGGCCAGACTGTGCCCCACTGGGTTGGCAGTTCAAATCCAGCAGCAGCTCTCCAGAAGCAAGGCTGGGCTTCCTACTCCCACCATGGCATTGATGCCAAACACGTGCGCGCACACACACACACACACACACACACACAACAACAACAACACAAAATATGAGGGGGGCATCTCCCCAAAAGTGGAATTTTTTTCAAAACATGTATTTAAATTGTTTTTGCAAACTAATCTTATCACCTTTGAAGCACTCTTCATTATACTATACATTTGTCAAATCTGAGATTTCATTCTTGGAAACATTTTTCAAACTCATCTGCTTGATGGCCGAAGGCACCTCTTGTGTTTTTATCTTCATGTCTTCTGCCACAGCAAATCGCTGTCCTTTCAGGTCCCTCTTCAGTTGTGACAGCAAAAAGGAATCTCACAGAGCAAGGTGAGGTGAGCCAGGCACATGGAGCAGGAGAGGCATACTGTTTTTTCTTTTGTTTCACCAAAGATGGAGCACTGAGATGGCTACACGAGCAGAATGAGATTTGTTATCAATTGACATTTCACCTTTTCGAAACAAGAAAATCACTTGAGTTTTATCCACAGCGTTCCCCTTGTAAGCTGTGTTCAACATCTCAACAGTTTTTGCAGCATTTTTTCCCAAGCAGGAAACAAAATTTCAGTGTTGCATGCTGTTCTCTTAAAGTGGCCATCACCAAAAATGAAGTTTGAGGCAAACGACTTTTACAAAAAAATTTACTGAGACCAGAGAGAACCTTTCCAGGTGACACCACTGGGTGTACTATCGCAGAGTGAGTTGCTCACCTATTGGAAAAAATGTGTACTCCAAAAGCTTTGTTCCACTCAGCACACTTCCAGTTTTGGGTGGGCAACCTCTCGTATATGTTAAGTATAATCTTAGGTTAAGAGAATTTTTTGCCCTCATGAGTTTTCTTTTCTGGTTATAAAGCAGTTGGGCATGTAAGATTATGTTACGAGGTCATTTTTGAATATCAGAAATATTTTGGTTTGGGTTAAGAGTAACTCTTGCCTTTCTGTATAGTACCCTCTGTTGCACCTTGTATTCAAATTTTTACTTTTATATTTATATCATATAATATCAAATTAAATTATATACGTGGCATATTACACATATACACCAAATTATAAAATCAAACCCAATACTGTCTAGTCAATTAAGATTAATAACATTATATAGGATATCTGAAACTGTAAACCTTTATGGGAACAGATAGCTTCATCTTTATCCAACACATCACCTGGTATATTTCAACCACTAACGCGGTATTTAGGCGCCTTATCCCCAGCACAGCCAGGGTTCCTCACCCAGCACAACCTGGAATATATATGTGACAAAAGGATAAGTGAACACAAATTTTAGGACTCTTTGTACACTTGGTGATACGCGTAGTGCTCCAGTTCATCACAAAGAGATCCCAATACTAATCCTAAAACACTAGCAAAAAGTATTTGCACACAACAGTAATGACAGATACGTTGGTATTTGTATTTATTTTTCATATTAACCCACTGTGATCACTGTTCATTGATGAATTAGTAGTCTATACAGGTTTTGTGACCTTGAAAGTGTTACAGCCTAAAGCATAGTTATGCTAATAATTAATTCAAGTTTAAACAGAGAAGAAAAAAATTAATACTAACATACATTAAGTGACTGACATTCTGGAGGAAATGTTCACTATCTTTTAATTTTATATGAAAATTTTGAAACATATATCCAATTCTCACCTTTTCAATATGTCTCATTAGAGTAAGCACTTTCTCACATTCTCTTCTGTCTCTTCAGAGTATCAGAGGAATACCTACACATATGTGTTCAATAAATATTTGTAGACCATGTGTTCTGTTCTACAAATGAGGAGGCATCTTTGAGGAGATTAAGAAGTTAATTGCTTGAATATAAGCATCTTATATTTTAAAATTGGTATCAGAGAAAGACCGCTATGACTATATAACAACCTTTCATAGATTGCTAAGTATCATGTAAATACTACTTTCATTTTTTGTTCTAGACCCAAATCTCTGCATGTGTGTTTGTGTAAAATTGTGTATTTTGCTTGTGAAGGTAAAATATTTCCATGTGTCAGGATGATTCTTGTTGATGCCTGTATATTTCTATTAGCAAAGTTATTACTTTCTGTTAACTGAGTTCCCTCCCCCCTGTGATGTGTGCTGTTTATCTTTGCACTAATGAAGCATTTTTTACAAGTTCAAGCTGTGAACAATTTAAGTGAGATTTCCTGATAGTGTGTATTAGAATTGCTGATTCGTAACCACCACATTAGACCCATTAAATCAGAATGTCTGAAATGTACAGATCTGGAATCTGAATTCCTGACAAGCTCTGCAGGTTGATTTCTTTGCAGTCTGAAGTTTGTGCATCCTGGTATTAAACCTTGCTGGAAGCAGCTCAGCCATTGGGAGGAGCTAGACCCTAGAGGCACTGTAGACAGAATCTCTCACTGCTATAACTTTCTATCCCACTTAAGTCCCACACTATTCAGTCTTAAGACACTTGATTGTCACAATTCAAATTAATGAGACCATCAAATTGCTCTTAGGCCAGTACTGAAAAGAAACAAAATTTTACTCATTTCTAGCCTCTGACATTGTAGTAAAATGTCTCAACGTCCTTCCCTGGTGATCCTGGCTGTCATATCACCTTTAAAACCTAGTACTGCACTGCCTAAAGAGGCAGGGAAAAGTGCAGTTGCTCTAGGTCTGCAATAGCACAGCTTGGTCTAGTAATCACTGTGAAAACTTAAGCTCAAATACACCTGTGATTGATCATTTCCAGACTTCAAGTACTTTCTACAACCTTGAACCATCATGATTTTTCTATTTGCAAAGAGTCCATAGTGTCTTGAGTGTAGTTATTTATCTAAATGCTGTTGGTCAGAATCATTACATCTTATAGAGCAGGTACTTTTTATAGATGCACAAAACAAACTAAAATAAAATTAATTTACTGCTACTGTTAGTTCTGACTCACAGTGACTCTAGGACAACGTAGAACTGCCCCTGTGGTTTTCAGAGGTTGTAAATCTTTACGAGAGCAAACAGCCTCATCTTTCTTCTTTGGAAGAACTGGTGTGTTCAAACTACCAACCTTTGGGTTACCAGCCTAACATGTAACCCACTAGTCACTAGGCTGCCTTTTATACGTTCTAGAAAGATAAAAAGGATCCCTGGTGACATTGTGAGCTAGGTGTTCAGCTGCTAACCTCAAGGTTGGTAGTTTAAATCTACCACCCACTTGCAGGAGACACATGAGAGTATCTGCACCTGTAAAAATCTAAAGTCTCTGAAATCGTGTGTATGATTTCTCTGAGTCAGAATCAGCTCAACGATGGTGTGTTGGAAGAGAAAGCAATTTTAAATACCATGAACTGTTGCCAGGCACATTGAGGTTAAGCCATGGGAAATCATTTTAGGTTGCATTCTCTTACACAGGCATATTAGTTGCACAGCACTTTTAGTAATAAATGGATTAAGAATACATGACCAATTCTATAGTAAATTTTTAGCAAAAGACTCTACCCCATATGATAGTAGTAAATGTCTGTATTCTTTATATAGTTTCCTATTAATTATTTCCTTATTATTGATATCCAGGAGAGATTAATATATAAGAATGCTAGCCTCTTTTAAATATATATATATACACTTTATATCCTCCCCCTCAGAATGTTATTAAAATAAAATTATGATTTTTTTTTAGAAATAGGCTATGATTTAATTGTAAGATTGAGTTTTTGTATAGTTGCTAAAAAATATAGCCATGACTGAAATTTGAGCCTGCTTAAAAAAAATGGATGGTGTTAATTTAATTTCCATGAAGGCATTTGAACAGTTTAGTTTTGTGAAAGTTTTACCACCACTTTAAATTGATTTTTAGCATCTTCGTATGAAATAAGCCATGAGATAGTCCATTAGACGATTCTGAACAATCTAGCATCAATTCCAGAATAACAATTTGTGAGACTTGAAAATGGAGATTAACTTCTTGATTTTATAACATGACTATGTCCTGTGCCTTGCTATTGAGTTATTGTTGTTAAGCCAAATAAATGCAAAAACCAAAAAAATTTGAGATGACTGATACATTGTTGCAATGTTAGTCAGCATAACCTAAGGATTATGAGGGAGAAAGAGGAAAACATATAATTACATTAAAGACCTACTTTCTGACTTAGATCATGAAGTTAAATGAGTGTGTTCGTGCTCTTTGTTTCTTTCGTTTCAAATAATTGGACACACAGAATTTTTAATCAGTTCCAAATTGGTGCTAAGAAATGAACTCTCTCCAAGCAAAATAAAATTAGAAGTATTTACTCCCAATACCCTATTCCTTTTTTTAAAAACACAATGCAACAAAGAAATTTTTGGCCAGTTAACTTGGAAGGGGGTATGTAGAACCGGTATGGGTTCTAGGGCATTCAGAGATCTGGACGAGTGCCGTACCTGATGATGTTTGCCTTTCTGATGCCACTTTCTTTCTTTAGGATGATTTCTTACCCTAGAGACTCTGCCAGTTAATTAATAAAGAGAGTCTCCTGGTGGGTCAGGCATTCCTAGACATGCTTTCAAGTAAGCACAATTAAGTACATATTATTTAATGCTAGATGGTAAGCCATTGTCAGACTTTCTTTTAACACCAGCAAAATCTCCTTTGGGCTCTGCATATGCAGAACATATCATGGCTGAGTTGCTCTGACTGAAGCAGGGTGAAGAGTCTTACCAGTGACCCCCCTAGGGCTCCTGCAGAGAAAGCCGCAGGTTCACAGAGACTGTTGATCACTTAACTCACTTTCTATAGAGATGAGAAAGTGAATGCCTTGGGAATTGTGTTAGTCCAGCTAGACTAAAGAAACAAATTCATAAACACCCATATGTGTATAAGAAAGAGGTTTATATTCAAGAGCCATTATACATTAAGAAACCCCCTAACCCAGTTCACTCCAAGATCATAAGTCCAATGTTACCCATTATGTCCAGAAGGAATCTATAAAGTCCTCTGCAGACTCACGAGACATCTGCAAAGGTGTTGAGGGCAGGAAGAGCCCAGCCAGTGAGAGCGAAGTCAATGGTGGCAGAAATATCTCAGCGCTGGCAGGGTCTCTCTGTGACTTCTCTGGTGTCTGAGGTCTGGTTGCATCCAAGTGGCTTGTCCAGCTCAGGGCACCAGGGGAGTTTCCTGTATCTTCTCCTCAGGGAAAGTCTCCAAGGAAGTGAACTGAGAGAGACAGTGTCTCTGCCTCTAAGAAGGAGTTACCACATTTCCCACAATTCTCAGGAGAAGGCCAAGCCAACACAAAGGTCTCATTGCTATCTCCAGATGGACAAGCTAGACTCTACCCCCACACTCTTAGTCCTCAAATTGACACCTGATTAAGCGATTGCCACAGGAATTAATCCATATTCATCAAGTCTTTAGGCCTTTACCACCCTCTATCTAGACCTTTTTTGACTAATATAACTTTCTCCTTTGTGAAGCATGGCGGAATTAGTTATGCTCTTGGCATTTTGTATAACCATCTCTTACAGGACTTATTTGGTTTTATACTAAAATGTTTCTTCATCACAGTCCTTCATGCCAAACAGTCCCAATCCCAAGTGCAATTCTAGCATATATCGGGTAGATAATAAATGTTGCATTAAAGTGAATAAATTAGGTAAATAGATAAAGTGAATAAATGTATTTAATGCCTCTCTTGAAAATATTTTGAGAATTATGATCGCAACAAAGGTACAAATGTTCATGACATAATGGATGTATATATGGATTGTGATGAGAGTTGTATGAACCCCCAGTAAAATGATTTTAAAACAAAAACTAAATTAAGCCATCCATTTGTAAAGTGCCATTTTGCACATTTTGTCATTTCAACTTTCAGTGTTTTCCCTGTTTGTATGAGCTGGCTTTATTTTTTAAATTAAATTGTCAGATTTTTTGAAACCTATATCTAAACCCAGTCACCCTCCTGGCACAATATTAGCGTTCACATGCTAACCCACAGCAGTCAGACCCACTGGCCTGCCTACCATAAAGAATTAAGCATAGGATGTTGATGGGTGGTTGTTCCCAGTCCTTTAGGTTCTCTTTGAGTCAGCATAATTGGAGCAGCATGCTGGTTAGCTACAGAATCTATTGGAAAACATAGTAATTCTGATTATTACTCCCTTTTTAAATATTCCTGATGTTTAGAAGAATTCATTGAGGCCTTCTTTTTTATTTAGCTAGTATGTAAAGAAGCAGTATGAAGCTGAAAGTGTTTGTCTCCAAGATCTATGCGTAACTCGTTTTTGGCCATGGTCATGTTACTTAATCTTTCTAAACCCAATGCTGTCATCTTAAATCAGGGAAAGTAGCACTTAACCTGATAGTGATAAGTAAATGAAAAGACATGTGAAGTGCCTAATAACACAATGTAAGTCAAACTTAATAAGTGTTATATATTAGTTGTCATTATCTACAAACAGGTATAGTGAACCTGCTTACCCAGTGGTGGTTCAACTTTAATGGAAGTGAGAATCATGTGAGGGTTTTGTTAAGATTCAGATTTAGTTAGTTTTCAGGTGGCACTTGAGCTCTTGCAGATACTGTGCTGAGAATCTCAGATTAAAACCCGAAGCAAGAAAATGGATGGTTGGTACTACTGAGAACTGATACTTGGTTAAGCAGGACGTTATTGCATTCTTATCTTGGAAGAAGGATTTGACATGTTAGTTAATATGTCTTTCCTCTTATCTAAGGGTTTTCATTGACTCAAATTGTCATGGAAGTTCCAAAGCAGTATTTCTCTCTAGCTTCAACTCCAGCACTGCCTCCAAACAACCTGGGTATTTTGATACAATCCTCTTTTATTTTGAGGACAAAACAAGATATAAAGAAACATCTCCCTGGGACCTGAAGAGTATCACTCAGAAAGTGGATGTTTAGGGTCACAGTGTCTATCTGAGCACCAGATTTGAGTGGCAGAAGGGATGCATGCAATCTTTGATGCATTTGATATGGGGTGTTTGTTTCCCGGAGGCCTGTGATACACAGGACCCACCAGGGCATTGATGGAGGGTAGTGCTGCATGAATACCATAGTTCAGGATCAGAACTTCGTGTGCTAAGGTAGTAAAGCTGTGTATATGACCTCAGCCAGATGATTGTAACCAAAATATTATCTTGGGCACTGGATAAAGTGCTAAAAATGGTTACTGAGTAGGCTGCACTTCCATGTTTCTGCAGCTAATCTATGTGCTTGATGAAAGACAGCCAGACTGTTAAAATATGTGAACAAACATTGCAAGTTAAGAGTATGAGATTCATCAGCAAATATTTTTCATTGTGCATTGAACAAAACAAAGCAAAAAGATCCCTGGTAGCACAATAATTAAGTACGAGCTGTGAACCAAAAAGTTAGCAGTCCGGACCCACGTAGGACAGAAAGCTGTGGCACTCTGCTTTCCTGAAGATTGGAACCTTAGACATCCTAGGGGCCGGCTCTAGTCTAGCCTCTAGGATGTTGATGCGTTGCAATCCTGTCAATGCATCAGTATTTTTGATGCTGGTAAGCATTTTACTTATAGTCTTGTGATGCTCACATGCAACAGTTATTACTGGCATTGAGACTCCTGACAAGTGAATTAAGAGTTGTATTTCGTTTCTATTTGAAAGTAGAAAAGAAAGTTATCGGGATAAGCTTTTACTTTAATGCTTATGCAGGGTTAGCATAGTCTTCTAATATGACTTTCTGGTATTTCTTTCCTATAGCATAGTTTTGAAATTCAGTCCTCAAGGTCCTTAGTTGGGGAGACCAGGTACTGGACACCTGGAGAGTTGTCTATAGTTTTTATTTTTCGTTTTACCCCATGTCAGTGTTATCATTAAAGGAGGCCTCGTGGTGATGTTAGATAAGATTTGGTTGGATTATGAGCTGAAAGGTCAGTGGTTCAAACCACCAGATGCTCCAGGATAGAAGATGAGAATGTCTCTTCTTGAAAAGATATACAGCCTAGGGAATGCCATATAGGAATTATGAATCAGAATTGGCTCAATGGCAGGAGGTTGAAATAGGTCTATTATATTAAAAATTTATATAACAACTAGGTAATGTAGGATACAACAGGGAACCTTACGTAATGTGTGTTTATGATAAAATTCTATTTCTTTTAGAAGCTATTGACATTTATTTTTGTATTTGTATGCTTAAAACTCATTCTTAGAGTAAGTGCTTAGAGATCGATTAGTGTGTACATGAGTGCCTATGGTTTAGTTCTCAAAGAGGTTTTTTAAAAATTATTTAAAAATCTGCTTAGTTTAATTTATGAATAGGCTATATATGACAGTGATATACTCATAGCTGGATTGTAATAATGTCATTAACTGGTAACATTTTATAACAACTTTTATATGTTGCTGTGATTAAGAAAATAAGTATTATTATTATTTTTTGGTTTGTTTTTGTTTTGGGGTCAGCACTGCCCTCTGGTGGTGGGAGTAGGAGGCCCAGCCTTGCCCAGTGGGCCGCAGTCCCACTGTGGGGCGCACAACCACTATGCCACCGGGACTCAGCCCCCTAAGTATTATTTCTTTGTAAGATGTTATTTGTAAAGTAGCATATTTTGCCCAGAAATACAATATTTCTCTAGAATATGCACATTACCACTTATTTTGCCAATCTGGATTTCACACGTATCTTTTTGCAATTAAAAAATTATGATTAATTGGGAGCTAATTCATCAATTCATAGTTCAATCATGTCAACCAGTATTGTAAAATTGATATCACAATCAGTTTCCAAGCTCTTTTTTTGCAGTTTTGACTACTTTGAGCTTTAGGTTTTTCTGATTGGTTTATACCCTATATTGTTTAAAAAATACTCAAGGTAGATTATCTCATAACATGCTTTTCTGGATTTTGTTTTCTGATTCTTTTCAATTTTGATAAGAAATTATATATCAACATGAAGTACATTGGTAAATGGGAAAATTTAGTTTTTACAATGTGCTGCATTTGCTTAAATGAGTAAGGTCCTGGTTTTTATCTATTATCTTACGTGTGCGTTAATTTGAACGACTAAAGTAATTCAGAAACCAGTGCTACTTTAACCTCTTTTTCCCCCCAGCATTTATCTAAGTTGTATTTTGAACAAATTCTCTCTGAAACATTAATACAGTACTTGCTAGAGTGGAATGGAAAGGATATTGCTATAAGTAGTTTTAAGTTTGCCAAAAGACATTCAGAATCTCTTGTATGCATTTTTCAACAGGTCCTTGATTCTGGTTGCCTATTGTATTAGAGTGTGTATTCCAAGTGTTTCCCATAAATCCTAAGGCACTTTTCTGGTTGATTCATGTAAGGAAAGGCCCAAAGAATACCTGTACGCAAGAATGACTGCTTTAGACCCATGCTTCTCATGCTTTAATGTAAAACCAGCCACCTATACCCCACTGCCATTGTATTGGTTTCTACTGATAACAATCCTACATAGTGTTTCAAAGGCTGTAAATCTTTATAAGAGCAAATATCCTATCTTTTTCCCTCAGAGAAGCTGTGGGTTTGAACTGTAGACCTTCTGGTTAGCAGCACAAGTGGGATTCCTACCTGGGGATATTGCTGAAATTCAAATTCTGATTCAGCAGAGCTGACATGATATATGTATGTATGTATGTATATATATATATATATATCACACACACACACACACATATATATATATTTCAATTCAAACAAGATGTTGCCACTGCTTCTAGTCCAGGGACCACAGCTTGAGTAGAAACTATGGTTGCGAATTGCTGGGAGGAGAGAAGCCAGTTAGGGTACAGTGTAGCAACGATGGAATATGCAACTTTCCTCTAGTTCTTAAATGTTTCCTCCTTCCCATTATCATGACCCCAGTTCTACCTTACAAATCTGGTTAGACCAGAGGATGTACACTCGTACAGATAGGAACCAGAAACATGGGGAATACGTGACAGATGATCCCTTCAGGACCAGTGGTGAGAGTGGTGATACCAGAAGGGTGGAGGGAAGGTGGAGCAGAAAGGGGGAACCAATTACAAGGATCTACATTTAACCTCCTCCCTGGGGTATGAAGGGAAATATCGGACAGTGCATTACATGACAAAATAATAATAATAATAATAATAATAAATGATCAAGAGTTTGTGAGGGAGGGGGGAGTGGGGAAGGAGGGGCAAATGAGCTAATACCAAGGACTTAAGTAGAAAGTAAATGTTTTTTGAAGGATGATGGCAACAAATGTCAAATGTGCTTGACATTCAATGGATGAATGTATGGCTTATGAAACGAGTTGTACGAGCCCCTAACAAAATGATTTAAAAGAAACTATGGACTACATCGATAGGTCTTAGTGTTTACCAAGGGTAAGTAGTTTACCTTGGTAAAACTACCCTAAACAAGGGTAGTGTTTACCCTTGGTAAGAAAACTAGCTTTATCTTAGGTAGCAGTTCTCAAACTTAAGTGTGCACCAAAATCATGTGAGTGAATGAGTACTAAAAATGTACATGCCTAGGTTCCAATACCCAGAGTCTGTTTGGGGAGGGCTGTGGTGCCAGGGAATCTGCATTTTTCAAAGCTTCTAAAAGGTTTTGATGTTGATGGCCTGCAGTCCACACTTTGAAAAATTGTACTTTAAGTTTGGCACTGAAATTGCCAAACTTAAACCATAGAATGTATTGTTCTTTCTCGGATGACAGTTGTTTATTTTAAAAATCATTGTATTAGGGCTCATACAACTCTTATCACAACCCATGATACATACATCCATTGTATGCCAAGCATTTGTACATTTGTTGCCATCATCATTTTAAAACCATTTGCTTTCCCCTGAAGCCCTTGGTATTAGCTCAAAATTTTCCCCTTCCTCCCTGCTCCCCCCTCCCTCATGAACCCTTTCTAATTTATAAATTATTATTATTTTGCCATATTGTACACTGTCCAATGTCTCCCTTCTCCCACATCTCTGTTGTCTGTACCCCAGTGAGGAGGCTATATGTAGAACCTTATAATTGGTTCCCCACTTCTATCCCACCTTCCCTCTAATCTCCCAGTATTGGAACACACACAATTGGTCCTGAAAGGATCATTTGTTCTTGATTTCCTCTGTTTCCACCTCCTATCTGTACCATTATACTTCTCCTGGTCTAGCTGAATTTGTCAGGTAAAATTGGGATCATGATAGTGGGGGTAGAGGGCAGAGTGAGGAGGCATTGAAGAACTAGAGGAAAGTTGTATGTTTCATCATTGTTACACTGCACCTTGAATAGCTCATCTCCTCCCCACCACTTTTTTGTAACAGGATGTCCCCTTACCTGCAGATGGGCTTTGGGACCTCAATCTTTACTTCCCCTCATTTGCAATGATATGATTTTTGGTTCTTTGATGCCTGTACCTGAGCCCTTAGACACCTAGTGATCACAAAGGCTGGTATGCTTCTTTAATTGTGGGCTTTGTTGCTTCTGAGCTAGATGGCCACTTCTTTTTACCTTCAAGCCTTTAAGACCCCAGATGCTTACTATCTTGATAGCCAGGCACCATCGGCTTTCTTTACCACTTTTGCTTATGCACACATTTGTCTTCAGTGATCGTATTAGGAAGGTGAGCATCTTGGAATGCCAATTTAATAGAACAAAGTGTTCTGGCATTGAGGAAGTATTTGAGTGGAGGCCCCATGTCTATTTGTTGCTTTAATACTAAACATGTAAGTATATGCATGGGGATATATTTCCCCATCAACACATAGAAATATATTTATCTATGTACATGCCATTATTTAGATCTCTATAAATGCCCTTTTCCTTCTATTTCCTTCCTGCATTTCCTTTATTTTTCTCTTGTCCCACTATCATGCTCAGCCTTCATTTGGGTTTCAGTAATTTCTTTCAGTTGCATTACCCTGATCCATCCCTACTGGGCCTCTCACACCCTCCTTGCTACTGATTTTGGATCACTTGTTGTTCCCTTGTCCCTGGGTTCATCAACACCACCTGCTTTTCTTCACCTCTCCCTCTCCCATATCCCTCAGGAACTATCAGTCCCATTGATTTCTCCTCCAGATGGTTCACCCACCCTATCTTATCTAGATAGACCTGCAGAAATACTAATATGCACACAAAAACAAGTCATCACAAGACAAAGCAACAAAAGAAAACAAAACGATGACAACAAAAATGCCAATATTCAGAGAAATATATAAATAAGTAAAAATATAGAATAATAATAAAGAAAAATCTGTAAATAGTTCAAGGTCTGTTTGTTGGCCTCCAGGAGCGTCCTCTGGTTTAGTCCGGTGGGGTACAATACCCTGGCCCCAAAGTCTATCCTTGGCACTCCCTCTGGATCTCCATGCTCAGTTCCCCCACTCTGCTCTGCTATATACCATTATGTTTTGCTTCGATGTGATAGAGTCAGACAGAAAGCAATCCCGACCTTGTTTCTTCAGTGTTGTACCTCGTAGGACCTTGGGTCAGCGAGGCACTTTGTATTTCACTGTGGGGCCAGCCATATGGTCCCCCCTGTGCATTGGCGCTTCTGAGTGGCTTTGTTGGCCAGGATGAGCTCCACTCTCTCTTCTTCCCCTTTCATGTGCTTCTGTGTGCTCTGCTCAGACATGTCCCCCTCCCTGAGTTGTAGCTTCAGTGCTGTCCTTGGGGGGAAGAGCAGCTGTATACGTTGTTGGGATTGGGACTGGGCCCTTAGACCTCTTCACTGGCTCCCATTTTCATGCCATCACACTGCATTCACATCCTGGAATATCGGGTTTAAGTTTGGTCCCTCTTTTCCTGTGGAGATATAAACAATACACTCCCTTTAGGTGGGTTAGTGCCCTGCTCCCCTTCTACACTTTGTTATATCTGCCCCCACCCCCCTTTTTATTTTGCTCCCTCCCATACCCCCTGGGCCTCACAGCAGGGCTTTTTGTTTACTACAGTAGCCTTTTCTCTTTGCCCCTTTTGCCATTTTTTTTAAGCTTACCTCAGCAGTACAATGTTATACTTGTCCTTTTATGCTTGGCTTACTTCACTTAGCATAATTTTCTCCAGGTCTTCCCATATGGCAATATGCTTCATGCTTTCATCACTACTTTTCAGGATTGAGTCGTACTCTGATGTAATGTATGTACCACTGCTTTTTAATCCATTCGTCAGTTGATGGAAATTTGAATTGTTTCCAATTCCTTGCACTTGTGAACTGTGCCATGATGAACATTGGAGCACAAATGTCTGGCTGTGCTTTGTTTCTTGCCTCTTCTGTGTATATACCCAGTAAGGGAATTGCTGGGTCATACGGTAGCTCAATTTTCATTTGTTTTAGATATTGCCAATTTGATTTCCATAGTGGCTGTACATACCTACAGGTCTACTAGCAGTGGATGAGAGTTCCTGTCTCCCCATACATCCTCCAACACATGCTTCTTTCTGAGTTTTTGAATTGGGCTATCTTTGAGGGTGTTAGGTGGTATCTCATTGTTGCTTAAATTTGCATTTTTCTTACTGCTCATTGGGAATATTCTTTCATATGTTTATGGACCATTTGGGTTCCTGCCTCTGTGAAATTCCTGTTCAGGTTCTTTTCCTACCTCCTAAGTGGGCAATTAGTTTTGCTCTTTTTGGAAGCTATCAATGTATTTTAGATTTTAGTAATCAGGCCTTTGTCTGATGTGTCATTGCTAAAGATGTTTTCCCAATTCATGGGCTTTCTTATTACTCTAGGTGAAGTCTTTTGATGTACACAGGTATTTTTTCTTTAGTATATCTCACTTGTCAATTTGTGCCTCATCTGTGTTTAGGTTGTATTCTTCCCTCTATCTGATAGCCTATGTAGTTCCTGTGCCAAAGTTCTCAGGTTTATTCCAATTTCCTCATTGATGGCCCTAATAGTATTGGGTTTTACCTTAAGCTTTGTGATCCATCTTGAGTTTATTCTTGTGCATCGAGTAAGATAGGGATCTTGCATTATTTTTCTGCAAGTAGATAGTCATTTTTTTTCCAGCACCACATGTTGAAGAGTACATCAGCTTCCCATTTGATTTTTTGGGGGCCCTTATCAAGGATCAGTTGTCTGTATGCTGATCATTTTATTTCTCTGTTTTCAGTTCTTTTTCATTTGTCTGAGTATCTATCATTATGCCAATACCATGCTGTTTTGACCACTGTGGATGTATAATATGTGCTAAAGTCAGGTAAAGTATGCCGTCACTGTGTCCTTCTTCTTGAGGAGTTCTCTGCTTGTTCTGGGCTTCTTCCCTCTTCATATGAAGTTGGTAATAATTTTTTTCCATTTCTTTCAAGTATCATGGGGGTAATTGTATCACGATTGCATTAAACTTATATAGTGCTTTGGGCAGCACTGACATCTTTACTATGTTGAGGCTTCTGATCCACAAACATGGGATATTCTTCCACTTGTTGAAGTCATTCTTGGTTTCTTGTAATAGCATTCTATAGTTTTCCTCATATAGATCTTTTGTTGTTTTAGTTAGATACATCCCTAGACATTTCAATTTGTGAAGGGTACCCTCTTCTCGTTTCCTCTTCTGTGGTCTTATCCGATGTATATAGAAATCCGATAGACTTCTCTGTTTGTTGATCTTGTATCCTATCACTCTGTCATACTCCTCTATTGCTTCCAGTACTTCCCTTGTGAGGTTTTTGGGATTTTCCATGTATAAAATCAAATCATATTCAGATAATGATAGTTTCACCTCTTCCTTCCCCAGGCAAAAACCTTTGATGTCTTTTCTTTGTGTTATGCTGTTAGCTAAAACTCCCAGTAGGATATTAAATAGGAGTCGGGACAAGGGACATCCTTGTCTGGTCCCTCTTCTCAGTAGGATTGTGTTAATCTTTGCTCCATTGACTACCAAGTTGGCTTTATATATATAAAGCCAACTTGGTAGTCAATATATATATTATATAATATAATAATAATATATAATATAATATTATATATATTATATATATATAACTTGTATTGTCTTGAGGAATTTTCCTTCTAATCCTCTCTTCTTGGGTGTCTTAAACAGGAATTGGTGTTGGATGTTATTTAATACTTTTTTTCTGCATCTGTTGATATTATTATGTGACTCTTAGTTTTTCATGTCAATGTGATGAATAATACTAATGGTCTTTTGTATGTTGAACCATTCCTGCATCCCGGGTATGAATCCCACTTGGTCATGCTGAGATATTTGTTTTATTTACTTTTGTATTCTATTGGCCAGTATTTTGTTGAGGATTTTTGCATCAATGTTCATTAGAGATATTGGTCTGTAGTTCTTGATTCTTGTGGAATCCTTGCCCAGTTTCGGTATCAGTGTTATACTAGCTTTATGGGAGGAGTTAAAGAGTTAGCCATTTTTTCTATGTGTTCGAAGAGTTTGTGTAGGATTAGTATCAGTTCTTTCCAGAATACCTGGTAAAATTCTCCTGTGAAGTCATCTGATCTAGAGATTTTTTTTGGGTAGTTCCCTGATAACCTTGTCTATTTCTTCTATTGCTATGGGTCTATTGAGATTCTTGATGTCCATCGGAGGTGGTTTAGGGAGGAACTGTTTTTCCAAGAATTTGTCCATATCTTTCAAGTTGTTGAATTCATTGGAGTACAGTACATCATAGTACTGTGTAATTATCCTTTTGATTTCATTAAGGTCTGTTGTACTGTCCCCTCTTTCATCCCTCATTCTTGCTTTTGAAATTTGTTCCCTCCTATTCTGTTTATCCTTTCAAAAAAACAACTATTAGTGGCTTTAATTTTTCCCATAGTTTTCTTATGTTCCAGCTCCTGAGTGTTGGTCCTGATTTTTATTGTTTCTTTTCTTTTGCTATCTGTAGGATTGTTCTGATGACTCTGCTGGACTCTAAATTTTGTGCTAGCAAATCAGTCATAAATCTCTCTTTTTCATGTGTGCATGTATTGATATGAAGCTTCCTCTGATAACTGCCTTTGCTGTGTCCCATACGTTTTGGTATGTTGTGTTTTCATTCTCATTGGCTTCTAGAAATTCTCTATTTTCATCTCTTATCTGGGCCAGTGCACACTTTTCTTGCAATAGAAAGTTATTCACCCTTCAATTATTTGCTGTTATTTTCTTCATCTTCCTTTTGTTGATTTCCAACCTTATAGTACAGTGGTCAGAGAGAGTTCTGTATGATAGCAATATGCTTAGCTTTATGTAGATTCATCTTATGCCCCAGCATGTGTTCTATCTTCAAATATGTGCTATGTAGACTTGAAAAGAATGTGATTTTTTTGTATTTGGATGCAAAGCTCTGTAGATGTCTGTCAAGTCAAATTGTCTGATTGTAATGTTTAGATCTCTAGCCTTCTCATTCAGTTTCTTTCCTGTGATCTACCTTTCTCAGAGAGTGGTGTTTTGAAGTCACCCACTATAATTGTTGAAGCTGTGATTTCTTTTTTCATCATTTGGAGTATTTGATTGATGTATTCTGCAGGTCTCTCATTCAGGGAATATATGTTTAAAATGCTTAAAATGCTTATTGTTTCCTGGAGCATTATATAGTGTTCCTCTTTATCTCTATTTATGGTTTGCACTTTGAGGTCAATTTTAACTGAAATTAGGATTTCTGCCCCTCCTCTTTTTGAATTGCTGTTTGCTCATATGCCTTTCTCCGGCTTTTGATTCTAAGCCTATTTTTGTCTGTCTTCTTGATATGTATCTCCTGTAGGCAACCGATTGATGGGTTTTGTTTTCTAAACCAGTCTGCTAGCCTCAGTCTTGTAGCCTGAGTTCAGTCCATTGATATTCTGGGTTATTATCTACATCTGTGAACTTTGTGATGTTGTCTAATATGTTTTTGTTGGGTGTTTTCCTCCCTCCCTTTCTTTTCAGTGTGTTGTGCATGTGTGTGAAGGTGTATCATTCTTGACTTCTTTCCACACTTAAGTCACTGCTTTTTGGGGGGCTGCTTTCTCTTTGTTGCCCTCTGGGTGAGGTTGCACTATGTGATAGTCTCTGATTTATGCTTCGTGAGTGCTGTTCTTTTGCCCATACTGGGTCAGAAAGGATCTTTTGTAGAGCTGGGTTTCTTCTAATGTATTCTTTGAATTTTTCCTTGTCTGGAAAGTCTCTTGCTTCTCCATCTATCTTGATAGATAATTTGGCTGGGTAGAGTATTCTTGGGTTTGTGTTATTTTCCTTCAATTTTTGGACTGTATTACTCCACTCTCTCCTCTTTTTCATAATGTCCACTGACAGGTCTGAGCATATTCTTATTTGGAACCTTTACATGTGATTGCTTGTTTTTTCCTAGGTGCTCTCATGATTTTCTCCTTTTCTTCAAAGTTGGTTAGTTTGACTATTATGTGTCTTGGTGACTTCTTCTTGGGATTCAACCTAGCTGGTGTTCTTTTGATCTCCTGAATTGTTGCCTGGTTTTCATTCATAACACTAGGGAAGTTTTCCTCCAAGAATTCTCTGACTATTGTTGCAGATGACTTCTTTGTTGTTTCTTCCCCTACTAAACCAATTATTCTGATGTTGTTACTTTTCGTAGCATCAGGCATGACTCATGCTTTCTTCATCTTCTCTCATGATCTTATTTGATTTTTGTTTTGTTTTGTTTGTTTTTTGTCGGGGCATCAGTGCCGTTTGGTGGTTGTGGGAGCTACCCAGCCTTGCTCCTGGAGAGCTGCTGCTGGATTTGAACCGCCAAGCCCGTGGGCCACAGTCCTGCATTCAACCACTATGCCACTGGGGCTCAGCCCGATCTTATTTGATTTTTGCTCACATTTTAAAAGTCTGCTTGGCTATCCTCTAGGTCATTGGTATGGTTTTCTGCTTCCTCCACTTGGTTCACGATGTCTGTGAGCCTGCTATTGGTGTTTGCTATCTCATCCCTAAGCCCTTGTGTTTCCCTTTGTTGTATGGACTTTATCTCCTCTATCATTTCATCCTTTTTCTGAACTCTTTCCCTCATATCCTGTATGACTCCAGGCAACATTCTCAAAATTTCTTCCTGTGGCAGATCACTGTCTGCTTCTTCTATGCACATCATTAGGTTCAGGACATCTTCTGTTGTTGTCTTTTGCATCTCTTTTTTTGTTGAGATTCTTGGGACTGACTGTTTTTTGTGCTGTGTTGTTTTAGTAGAGGCAGGTGTCATTTTCCAGAGAGTCAAAGAGCACTGGTTCTCTCTGGGAAACTCGTAAGAATGCTTCTTCAAACTTCCTGTGGCTAATTTCACAATGGAATTGGCCTACCACTTTATCTTCCTGTCTTTCCCTAGTCAACCAATATTCTGTTATTTGGAGGGCAAGTAGACTGGTCCTCTAAGAATATACTGGTTGGATTGTTGTGGACCCACAAGGATGGTGCTGTACTGTGTGATCTCACAAGAAGCTGTGATGATGTGGTCCATGGCAACATGGGGTACTGCAGAGGGCACAGGTGTCCCTGCTGAAGAGGAGTGCCACAGAAGGCTGTTGGGTTGCCTGCTTTTGTGTAGAGCGTGGTGAATCGTGGGCAGAATTTCCCTGATCAGGTAGATCACTGTAAAGGTTGGACAGAGGTTCCTGCAGCAGGGGAACTTTCAAGAGTGCTACTTGAGCTGCATTAGGCCATGTGAGGTACCAAAACAGGCAGGAGAAAATTCATATGACAGATAAGAGCTCCCTCAGCCATCAGGCAGGAATTTCCTGGGAAGAAATTTAGAGAAATATACCCTGGTGGAGGATGGGTGGACTTCCCCAGCCTCGATCTAAGTTGCACAAGGTGGATCTTTCCCCACTGGGTGGAGCAGGCATAATTGCCCTAGGCAAAGGGGAGTGGTCTGGATGGAGGTCCACAATGGTGTGTGAGAGAAAATGGAAGAGAACTAGAGGGAAAACACCAAAGAACTAAGCCTGTTGAAACTGTGGGGGGATAAAGAGATGAGAGGGGAAACAAAAGAAACAAGATAGCTGAGCCCCAGTCCTTGACCATGAGACTGCCAGGGCTTTATCTCTTCCTGGAGCTGTCAGCAAGCTGTGGCTGTGTTGAGATGAAACCCTGTTCCAGCCCTAATTGATCCCACCTCCCTTGAGACAATGGTGGTGCTAAGGTCAAACCCTAGCAGGCCTCCACTGTGATAAGACAAAAGACCCCAGCCCCTCAGAACCTTGTGGATCTGGGCCTGCTTATCTTTAGGATGTTCCTTTTGTGATCTGGCAGTGTTGAATTTACCTCTTCGTAACTCTTCTGGGCTGATTTCTGTGGAGTCCCTCTGTTATGTGTTACTCAGTTGCCATCTACCCAAAAGTCCAGGAAGACAGTTTTTAAAAATTAAGGAAACAGTGAAATCCCCATCTGATTGCCAATGTATTTCATGCTCATGTAGTGGTACAATTTTGCTTATTTTTCTGTTTTGTCCCATTGCCTCAGGCAGAGGGTGCATAATTTATTATAATGCAATTTATCAATGATGGCTATTGTTTCTTTCATTTAGTAATTACCCCTCTAGGAGTCTTAAATGGAAAATTACTTGAAACTACTAAATAAGTAGGTACATTGATAATGTTGAATGAGTGATCAGTAGTAATTCTTCTGTTAGAAAATTTGGCCTGGTTATTTACACACAGTGTCTCTCTGAAAATGAATTACATCTCTAATTATATTTGTATTTATAAGGTGTCAAAGCTTAGGTTGTTTCAGCTATAAAACATAGAGCTCTGAGGTTAAAAATATTAGGAATTCAGATAGCAATGAGTTGTTATTTAGTTTTAAGGTAGTTAAAAGTTTAAGAGCATTTGATTCAGCATTTAAAGAAATTCTTTCATCTGCTAAAGTCTTTCTGTTTGCAGGATGCCATTTTTCTTTATATATTATCTAGATGATTCTATGCAAATACTGAAAACGGATTATACAGGGTTGCAATTATTAAATGCTCTTATCTCATAACAACTAGTGTCATTTGGATTATTTCATTCAACAAACTCTGTGAAAGGGCTTGTGAAAGGGCAATTATAGAGGTCTAAATAGGTCTAAATATATGTAAATAGATTTATGTATGACAATGGGAAAGTAGATATATGTGCATATATTTACAGGTTTATTATTAAGGTAGCAGATGGCCATTGGACCTCTACTCAGGTACTCCTCCAAATCAAGAACACTTTATTCTCTTAAACTGGCATTCCACGATGCTCGCCTTCCCGACATCATAGCTGAAGACAAAGCAGGTGCATAAGCAAAAGTGGTGAAGAAAGCTAATGGTGAGGAGCTGATACCAAGGACTCAGTTGAAAGACAGTTTTCAGTTTGAGAATGGTGATGACAACAAATGTACAAATGTGCTTGACACAATGGATGTATGTATGGATTGTGATAAGAGTTGTACAAGCTTCCAATAAAATGATTTTAAAAAGGAAATAGAAATATTTCACAATAACAAATAAAAAATGCATCATGTAAACCAAAGTGCTTAAATTATTATCTCATTTATTCACCAATTTTCATATGATTTTGAAATTCAGAACCCTAAGCGAACAGAAGTGTACTGCGAATGGATTGCAAAGTGAATTGAATTAAAACAGATTCCAACCAAGACCATTCTTGAGCAAAAATATTGTGCTGATGAGCTCTGATTGTATCTTTCCTTTTCCACGTCTCTGCCCTCAAGAACAACTTCCTTTGTGCAATCACGGGATGGTTGTGCTCCATTTCCCTAATACCCCTGTAAATTCTCTCCTGCCCTTGAGGATTTTAAAGTTAAAGTTGTGAAAAGTACCATGGCCTAGTATAGTAAGACATGTGGCAGAAGGATATCCAACACACAAAATGCGTGTGGTCACAAAAAAGAAATATTAGTTCTGTCTAAAGGGAGGAGATATGCAAACATGTTATAGGGGCAATTAACATAAAACATAATCCTCTCGGTGTAGATATGAGACAACATGACCTTTCTGTTGATAAAATTTTAATTTATTTATAACAACCATGTTTCACTATCTATAATAGCAATGGCTTTTAACACAAACATGGACAGAATTGAAGAGACTGACTAATTTTTAAAAGAGAACAAAACTAATTTGTCTTGCATGTGATTAAGTAGTTTCATTAATATTGAGGAACACTTTTGCTTTGCTAGCCACCAGTGTTCTATTAGATCAATTGTTAATTAATTGAAAGGGCACTACATTTTTCTGCATATTCTTTTAAATATTTCAGCTAGTTGAAGTTAAGAATGTATGAAGGGAAAGAAACAAAGTGTTTGAATGTTAACATATTTTAATAATAGTAAATTTTAAATTAAGAAAACGAGCTCTTTATCATTTTACTGGGGACTTGTACAGCTCTTGTCACAATCTATACAACCATCCATTGTGTCAAGCACATTTGTACATATATTGTCATCATCATTTTCAACACATTTTCTTTCTACTTGAGCCCTTGGTATCAGCTCATTTCCTCCTTTCCCACCCTTGCTCCTTCATTAAACTCTGATTATAAGTTGTTTTTATTCTTCTTCTATTAAACTGATCAATGTCTCCCTTCACCCACTTTTCTGTGGTCCGTATCCCAGGGAAGGAGTTATATGTCAATCATTGTGATCAGTTCCCCGTTTCTCCCCCACTTTCCCCTTCCACTCCTGGTATTGCTATTCTCATTATTGATTCTAAGGGATTTATATGCCCTGGATTCCCTGTGTTTCCAGCTCTTATCTATATCAGTGTACATGCTCTAGTCTAGCTGGATTTGTAAGGTAGAGTTGGGGTCATGATAGTGGGAGGATAAGAACGGTGGAGAAATTTGTATGTTTACAATTTTGTGTGTTACATCAGGTGCTATACTGCACCCTGACTGGCTTGTCTCTTCATTAAGACCCTTCTGTAAGAGGATGCCCAATTGTCTAAAGATAGGCTTCGGGTCTCCACTCTATACACCCCCTCCCCCATTTACACTGGCATGATTTTTTGTTATGGGTCTTTGATGCCTGATACCTGATCTCATTGACATCTCATGATCATATAGGCTGGTGTGCTTCTACCATGTGGGTTTTGTAGCTTCTCAGCTAGATGGCTGATTGTTTATCTTAAAGTTTTTATGAATCCACATGCTATTTCTTTTAATACCCGGGCACCATCAGCTTTTTTCACTACATTTGTTTATACACCTGCTTTGTCTTCAGCGATCATGTCGGGAAGGTGAGCATCACAGAATACCAGGTTATTAGAACAAAGCATTGAGGGAATACTTGAGTAGAGGCCCAATGTCTATGTGCTACCTTAATACTTAGCATATAAATATATGTACATAGATCTATTTACCTATCATTATATATAAATATATTTACGTATGTATTTGTCTGTATTTAGTCCTCTATAAATGACATTTTCCTCCTAGTACTCTCCTCTATTTCCTTTTACTTTCCTCCTGTCCCACTATCATGTTCAGCCTTCATTCAAGTCTCAGTAATTCTTCTTGGCAACATCGCTCTTGATCAAGCCCTACCAGGTATGCTGTTCCATTCTCACCATCGATTTTAGATCTTTTGTTGTTCCCTTGTCCCTGGGTTGGTTGCCGCCCCCCTTCCTTTCCTCCACCTCCCCCTCTCCCATGTCCTCCCAGAACCATCAGTGCCATTGTTTTCTCCTCTTGTTTATTAATCCCACCTATTTTACCTAGATAGACACGCAAAGATAATAGTAAATACAAAAAACAAGACAGAGCAAAAGAAAACAGAAAACAAAACAACAATTACCCCCCCCCCCCAAAAAAAAACCCAAGGGGGAGGAAAGTCTATAAATAGTTCCAGATCTGTTTGTTTACCATGAGGGGTGTTTTCTGTTCACGTCTGGTGGAGTACCATGGCTGGGGCCCAAAAGCTGTTGTTGGTATTCCCCATGGACTTGTTTTGCTCCTCCCCCTGCTGCTCTGTTGCATGCCCTTAGCGTTTCGCCCAGGTGTGGTGGGGCTAGATCAGGCACAGTTCCCACACTGTGCCTACAGTGTTTCTCTCTTGTCGTGCTATGGGTGAGTGAGGGATGTTGTGTCTTATGGCAGGTGTCTGTGCATTCTATGTTCTGAGTCGGAATATCCTCCTTGGTGCTTGGTGGGCCAGGATGTGTTCCACTCTTTCTCCTTCCCTCTTTGTTTACTCCTGTGTCCTCTGATCAGATGTGCCCCTCTCCCTGAGCTGCAGCTTCAGTGCTATGCTCTGAAGGAATTCTTCAAGGTGCAGAGTTTGGTAGCGTTGTACATAATTGGGGTTTGGGCTGGCCCCACAGACTTCTCTATTAAAAAACAGCTTTTGGTACCAATGTAGAAAGTTTGTGTTATAAACTCAATGTCAAGTAGTCTTCATTTTCACAGTTAACATTTTTTTCCATTAGCCTACATGGTATGGTTGAAGTAGAGGGTTTTTCTTCTATTGTGATACAAAATGTGTCTCACTGAACTATAACAGGGGTATGCAAGTAGCAGCTAACCTCCTCTAACTTCAAAAGAGGGAAGGTGAAAAATCACCATCAACATCTGCTCAAGACTGCAGCCATGAATTCAGGCTCCAATGTTACTTCCCCTGTTCTGACACCAACCATTCCTCCCTTAGCATGCTACATCTCTGCTGAGTTAAGTGATTTGTTGTGAAGGCCAAAGAGTGCATGAACAATAAGTACTGTTGTGGGAATTTATGAGGGAAACCAACTCCTTAGAAAATGGTAAGGGTGCAGTTCTTTTGTCCACAGCCCTATGTTGGCAGATGTATCTCTCTGGTCTTCAACTTCTCCGTCCTGGGATCTCTTGGCCTTGACCTCCATGGACCAGCAAGATCCTCCCCACCACTCACCTTCTCTGTGTGGCTCCTCTGTTCCACCTCATGATTTTGGTGCTGAGACTTCAAGTGCCTCTATGGCTTTTGCTACTTCAGGCAGCGATCTTGACCTTACTCTCTTTGGGCTTCTTTGTTGATGGTCATGGAATTCTCTCTCTCTCACCTGAGATGGTGCTCCTATGCCTAGATGAATGACAAAAATAACTACTTCTTTTTATTAGTGTCTCATACATCCTATTTGCATGGTCCTAGTAAAGGATTATTAATTACAAAAACACGGGTAGAAAAGCCATAAGTAAGTAATTTCACTTCACAACCTAATCATACTTAAGAACAGCATTTTTTTGTATGTGTTTAAAAAGGAACCTTATTATTTTTTATATTTACTTTAAAAATAATTTTATTGGGGCCTTTTCTAACTCTTATCATGCTCAATGCATGCATCAATTGTATGCAGACCATATTTGCACGTTTTTTGCCATCATCATTTTCAGAACATCCTCCTTCTACCTAGACCCTCGATATCAGCTCCTCATATTTTCCCTCCCTCCTTACTCCCCCTCCCCCATGGACCCTTAACAATTTACAAATTATCATTATTTTGTCATATCGTCCACTGTCCAATATGTCCCTTCACCCACTTTCCTGTTGTCTTTACCCCAGGGAGGATGTTAAATGTAGATCCCTGCAATTAGTTTCCCCTTTCTACTCCATCTTCCCTCCACCCTAATGGTATCACCATTCTCATTACTGGTCCTGAAGGGATTATCTGTCCTGAATTCCCCATATTTCCGGCTCTAGTGTACATCTCCTGGTCTAGCTGGATTTGTAAGGTAGAACTGGGATCATGATAGTGGGGGGATGGCCAGGAAGCATTTAAGAACTACAGGAGAGTTGCATATTTCATCATTGCTACACTGTACCTTGACTGGCTCGTCTCCCCCTGCGGTCCCTTTGTAAGGGGATATTGCTTCACCTATTGATGGGCTTTGGGTCCTCAATCTGTACTCCCCCTAATTTATAAAGATATAATTTTTAGTTCTTTGATTCCTGATATCTGATCCCTTCAACACCTCATGGTTACACAGACTGGTGTGCTTCTTCCGTAGGTCCTGTTGCTTCTGAGTTATATGGCTGCTTATTTACTTTCAAGTCTTTAAGACCCCAGAAGCTGTATCTTTTGATAGCTGGGCACCATCAGCTTACTTCATCACATTTTCTTATGCACACATTTGTCTTCAGTGATCATAGCAGAAAGGTGGGCACACAATGTTATGATTTTTAGTTCTTTGAAGCCTGATAACTGATCCCTTTGACACATCGTGACATACAAGTTGGTATGCTACTTCCATGTGGGCTTTGTTGCTTCTGAGCTAGATGTCCACTTGTTTACTTTCAAGCCTTCAAGACCCCAGATACTACTTCTTTTGATAGCCGGACACCATCAGCTTTCTTCACCATTTTGCTTATGCACACATGTGTTTTCAATGATCGTGTCGGGAAGGTGATCATCATGGATTGCCAATTTAATAGAACAAAGTGTTCTTGCACTGAGGAAGTACTTTAGTGTAGGTCCAATGCCCATCTACTGTCTTAATACTAACCCTATAAGTATATGCACATAGATCTATTTTCCCATCATCATATATAAATATATTCAACTATGTACATGCCTGTATTTAGACCTCTATAAATGATCCCCTCCCCCCCAGTTCTTTCCTCTTGTCCCACTATTATGCTCAGCCTCCATTTGGGTTTCAGTATTTTCTCTCTGTTACATTACTCTTGATCAATCCCTATCAGACCTCACACTCAACTTGTCACTGATTTTGAATCACTTGTTTCCTTACTCTTGGGTTGGTCAACACCACCTCCATTCCCCCTCCTCCCCATCTCCCATGTTCCCCCTGGAACCATCAATTCCATTGTTTCTCCTTCAGATAAAAACAGCATTTTAAAGAAAATTGTTTTCAGCCTTTGACTTCAGGGCCAGTGATTCCTATTTAACAAGTGATATCTTTAAATAAAATCTTGAGATATGTTTCTTATCCTAAATTTAGGAGGATTTTAGAAAGTCCATAATTTTAAGTCTCAGAGAAGTTAATGCATTTTTTTCTACTAAAGGGAACTATTAATGAAATGTTAAAGAAAAACTTTGCTGGCAGTTTCTTGCATGATGAGAGGTGGTTATTATAAATAAAAGCTTTCTTTTTGTGTTCTTATTGTGTTTATATAACTTTGCTTATGGAATTTCTGAGGAAATAAGCATCTGCTAAAATGAAGATAAACAATTTTCTTTGTGAATTATGCATACATCCATTGTGTCAAGCACATGTGCATATTTGTACTTTGTTGCCATTATCATTCTCAAAACATTTGCTTTCTACTTGAGCCTTTGGTATCAGCTCTTCATTCTATTCCCTTCCCACCCCACCCCTCACAAACCCTTGATAATTTATAAATTATTATTATTTTGTCATGTCTTATATTGTCCAACATCTCCCTTTACCCATTTTTCTGTTGTCTGTCCCCCTGGGAGGGCATTATATATAGATCCTTGTAATCGATTTCCCATTTGTACCCCACCTTCACCTTCCCCTCCTGGTTCACTTCTATAATTATTGATCCTGAGGAGTTGATCTGTCTTGGATTACAGCTCTTATATGTTCCTGTGCACATGCGCTGGTCTAGCCAGATTTGTAAGGTAGAATTGGGATCATTATAGTGGGTGTGAGGAAGCATTAAAGAACTAGAGGATGGAAAAAAAAGGACTAAAGTTCGATGTTTCATCAGTGCTATACTGCACCCTGACTGGCTTGTCTCCTCCCTGTGATTCTTCCATAAGGGGATGTTCAGCTGGTTTGGGAGGGCAATGATATGATTTTTTTTGTTCTGAGTCTTTGATGCCTAATACCTGATCCTATCAACATTTTGTGATTGCACAGGCTGGTGTGCTTCTTTCATGTGGTCTTTGTTGCTTCTCAGCTAGATGGCTGCTTGTTTATCTTCAAATCTTTAAAACACCAGACAATATATTGTTTGATAGCTAGGCACCATTAACTTTCTTCACATTTGCTTACGGTCCCGCTTTGTCTCGGTGATTTATGTCAGGAAGGTGAACATCTTGGAATGCTAGTTTAATAGAACAAAGTGTTCTCACATTGAGGAGGGAGTACTTGAGTAGAGTCCCAATGTCAATCTGCTACCTTGTAAACCTATACATCTATACACATAGATCTATTTCCCCATTTTTGCATATAAATCTATTTACATATGTACATGCCTGTGTTTAAACCTCTATAAATGTCCTTTGCTTTTTAGTTCTTTCCTCTATTTCCTGTTACTTTCCTCTTAGCTCACTATCATGCTCAGCCTTCGTTTGAGTTTCAGTAATTGCTCTTGGTTACTTTGTCCTTAATCAAGCCCTTCCAGGCCTCTTACACCCTCCTTGCCATCAATTTTGGATCACCTGTTGTTCCCTTTTCCCTGGCTTTGTTAGCACCCCCTTCTTTTCCTCTACCTCCCCATCCCCTTCTCCCATGTCCCCCTAGGACCCTTGGTTCCGTTGTTTTCTCCTCCAGATTAAAAAAATAATTTTCAAAGGACATAACCCAGCAATCTATTTTAATAACAGAGTTAAGAGCTAGATTGTACTTCACCATTTTCCCCAAAGCTAAAATTTAGAATATTGATTCTTAATCAATATTGTCAACAACTTGATTAAAATGATCTTTATTCTTAGTTAGTCACTTGAGGGTTGCAATATGCATCTTTGACCTGATTATTACTTTAATTTTTCTTCATTGGCATACTTTCATTATCCTCTTTTCTCTGGCAGAATATTTAGTTCTACCAACCAGACTTTTATCTTCCTATCCTCTTACACGTCTATTTGTTTTAGTTTGTTCAACTGCAAGCTTATTAGCAGTCATTTACACTTGTTGCTAACCCACTCTCTAATTGCGGTAATCTAGCACTTACTACCAACACTTGACTGCAAGTGCATCTCTGAAGATCATCAGTGATGTACTAAATAGAACTCCAGTGACTTCTCAGTTTTTTCCACATTGTAATTATTATCCACTTTCACCTTGAAATTTTTAGTTGCCACTGCTTGTTAAATATATCTTTTCTCTCTTCATTCCATGTAGTCACAAAAACTCCCTCCATCTGAAATACCATCTCTGTCTGTCAAAGAACCTTCTTGTCCTCTAAGAACTGTTTAATATGCCATTCTTCCTTTAAATCTCTGAGCTAAAACTGTTCATCTCTGACCTCAAGTAGTCATATAATTCCTATGTGAGCAATTATTGAATATGTCTTTCCCTCTTGGTAGTATGATTTTACATATACTTCTTGTCTACCCCAGTTGATGATAAATCACAGGAAGAGAGAGCCTTAATGATGTACATATTTGACCTTTAAATATTTGTTTATATACTTCGGTAGGCAGACTCATGCCTGCACAACACATAAAGAATCCATGGCTCAAGTCATGTGGCTTCTGAATATGTTACTTCACATGTGAAAAAAGAACTAAAGTGGCAGATTGAAGTGGTTAATCATCTGATTTTAAGTGGATAAATTATTGTGGTGAGCCCAAGGATCTTTTAAAGGAAAAAAGAGCGGTAGATAGAGTCAGTGATGCATTTTAAGGGCTCCATTAACCTCTGCTTACTTGGAAAATGGGGGAAAGGGCCTGTGAGCTAAGGAATGTGGCTGGCCCTTAGACATTAGAGAAAGTAAGAAACAAATAGAAGGTGTCAAAATAAACTAAGTCCTGCTGAGACCTTAAGTGTAAGCCAGTGAGATTGAGTCCAGCCTTTGACCCACTGAACTTCAAGATATCCTATTCATTTTCATCAAGTTGATTCTGACTTAGCTTTCCGAGGCTGTCAATCTTTGTGGGAGCGGGCAGCCTCACCTTTCTCCTGCAGACCAGATGGTGGTTTTGAACCGCTAGCCTGTGATTAGTAACGTTTACCTTGCAATGCTACACTATTTCCCTATTTTGAAAATTCAGAATCGCTGGGGTGAGAAAACAAGAAATATTCCAAGTCAGTTTGGAATTCTCTCCATACTATACGTAAATTTATAGTAGACTTTTTTTTGTTTTTCCGCCTGTTTGTTTTGTAAAGTAACTGTATTTTGATGTCATCTCAATGAAGAACCTTTGATAGACTCATATTTTGTTTTATTTGGACCTCATTATTTGAAAATGAGAAAGACTCATCCGTTGCTGAATAAGGGCTATTTTATAGCAGCACCACAATAAATATTAATGAAATGAGTGATTGTAGACTTGATCAATGAAGGGTAGATTTTACTATTTATTTTTTGGGGGAAATGAGCTTCTTTTAGATCAAATGTGCTATGTTCTGTTCTCCATACCATATACTCTGAGGCTGTTTCATTCCTTACCTTTGACTAGTTTTTACTGATCTCTGATGTCTCAGTTTAAAAGTTCAAAGTGAAGGGAAATTTCTAAATCCCTTCACTACTATGCTGTTTTCTAGACTAGTCAGTTCCCCCCACTCTGTGTTCCCAGAGGATTTGTACTTCCATATTAACCCTAATACACTGTAGTTTCATTGCTCACTTGTCTTTCCCTCTAGACAGAGACTACATTTTTTGCCGACCTTTGCATTCCCAGTCCCAGACATAATGGATGTTTAATAAATAGCTATTGAATAACTTTCATGAAATATAGCAACAATCTGAGACATGATACAAATTATACATTCAATTTAAGTAAATATAAGGTATTGTTTTCCATTTCTTTGTATGTGGTAATTTATATTTTTACTCTTTAGGGGAATATTAAACTTAATAAGAATTTTGTATACTTCTAATCCCAAAATCTACTTTTATGTTTAAATAAAGTATTTGAAAAGTGTATAAATTTAAAACTTGGCATAAAATCTCAAGGATTAACCTGCTTTGTATTTAAGTACTTCTTGAAAGGTGCCATTTTTATAGTTAGATCATTTTTCAAGAAAATATTTTTTCTTTGTCTTATCTTAATTGGTCTAGTATTTGGGGAAGCATATATTTAGAACATTGATTTTATATAAATTTTAAGAGAGAAAATAGCATTGATCTCTTTCTAACTTTTGAAATAAAACTCAATTGGTGGCTTGGAAGGACTTCTGTAGAATTAACTCGGCATATTTCATTCAATGAACTCTTGTAAATAAAGTCACAGTTGTCTTTATCCAGATCGCATTTGTGTTGATTTACTGTTTTCTTCTTAGGCCATTAGGTGCTATTTCTTTTAAAATAAGAACAAGGTAGGTAAGGAAACTTGTACATTTTTTCCTCTGTGCTATTTAAACATCATGGAGCTTGTCAATAGTTTTTTGACACTCTTCTTCTCATTTTCAGTTGACTTGTTATTGTTGTCTTTTTAGAAGGGAAAAATTCCTATAAGATAATGTCTACAGAGTAGTTATAATTTGCAAGTGGTTTCATAGTTTTCCATCTGATATAAGTATCGTCAGAGACTTGGGCCTATTTATATCATAGCTCAGAAGTTCGTTTTAACCACTAGATTGTTCTTCCTTAATTTGATTATTAAAGCTAATAAAATGATTTTTTCCCATTTTATGTTAATATGAAATTTTAAGTTGGCCAGTATAAAGAATTTTTAGCAACCAAAATCTATGACCTTACAGAAGGCTATTTTTTTCCCACTCCACCCAAGAAGGCTATTTTTAACTACTACCTTTCTCCCTCCAATTTTCCTTGGAGTATATTCACAGTCACTCTCTCACTATGGTTTCATTTATCCTGGGACAGAGGGTCCTAGGGGCAGTGAGAGACACTTCATGCCTTCATTCATTCCTGCAAAAGTCTTTCCCCCCTGAAAAAAGGATTAGATGAAAGAGTTTTAGTGTGTATGCAGATAAGGTGGAAGATGAATCATATGTGATAGACTGAGAAGTCTGTGGTCCCCTGAAGGTTGTCTAGTTTCTGCAGGGAAACACTGTTAGTAAGAAAATAGTTTAGCTTTGAGAATGTATCATTCCATTCCACTCTCACCATCCTGTTGGAAGAGTTAAATTGCTCTAGGAAAATTCCCTGGAAGCACATGATGTTCTCCAGCTTGGGAAGTAAGTAAATTCCTGAGTGTATATCCTAGTCCTTAGACCAGTGGTTGGCAACATTTTTTTCCTAGTGAGTCATTTTTCTATTTTTTTCACAAAAATTTTTACTGACTGATGGGTCACATCACTTCTACGTTAGATTATGCATTATCGTAGAATACAGAGAATAGAAACACTATAGAGATGTGATAATCCAATATACCTTAAAAATAAATCACAAATTTATTATCATCAGGGTTATATTTACAGCTTGAAAGAAATCATAAAATGTTAGCAGAAAAGTAAATATCATGTAAATAAAATGAACCCCTGTTTAATTAAGAACACTTCATCATTTTAATGGCTTCCTTGATGCTGTTTCATTATCCCTGTAAGGTTTGAGATAATTGAATGATAATTCATTGTTTTTAAAACAGCACATGATTCTGAATTTTCTTTAGTTAACCTGTTTTGCAGTGAATTGAGAATGAATTTCATTGGGAAAATACTTGTTCATATGAGTAGCTGGGCCCAAAAGCTGATAGTAAAGCAAAATAAACTCTCTTTATCGACGAAAACTTGGAAGGAATTGATGCCCAACATGTAGCTGTGCTGCTTCAGTGATTTTCATCAGTGGTTAAGTTGACTTCTTAAATCCTTGATTTTGTCTGTCCATATTGCTGAGTTTGTGAAGTCAGTTAACTCTGTATCCAGATTTTCAATTTTAAGGAAATTGAAATATTGTCGCTCCAACACTTTGTCTTCCATTTCTTCAGGCTTTATTATAAAACTGAACATAGGACCATGAGCTTTAAAGTTCTCAAACTGGGCTTCAAATTCAGTTTGAATGGCAGGAATCTATGTAAATTTTAAGCATATCTAGTTCTGCATTTGTAATTTCTTTATGAGTTTTTACTAAATGGAAATATTTAAATGTTTGCTTCACTAAGTCACCCTGGAATAGAAATATCCTACAACAAAAACTTTTCCACTCTTCATAAAGTTTGAGAATTGTCTGTTCCTTGCCTGTAAGCACAAATTTAAATCCTATAAATGATTAGTAATGTCTACTAAATTTTAATTTAAGAAGCCAATTTTTATCTTTGAGTTGAGGGAAACTTTCACCTATTTCACTCATAAATATTTCAATTGCATCAATGCATTCCACAAAGTGATTTAGAACCTTTCCTCTGCCTAGTCAGTAAACTTCAGTATAAATAAATCACCATATTCATATTTAATTTATTCTCAAAATGTCTTAAATTTTCTGTGATTCAAGGCAGAATGAACTATACATAATTGTGTTAGTAATTTTAATCACTATGCTCATCATTTT